>OMLB01033786.1:31299-51151 GCA_900302555.1 Myripristis jacobus
AAAAAAAATATTAAAAAAAAAAAAAAAAAAAAAAAAAGGTTCTGCTATGGATGCCTCGCTTTTTTTCTTTTCTTGCAATTAATTGACAAAAAGATGACATCGATGGGACAGAGAGCAGAAGAGCATAAAGCAGTTGACTCAGGGTTTGGGGGTTTGCTGGGTTGGTCAGGTAAGTGAAGCTGCGGAGAGATGGACGAGAGCCAGCAGGGCTCATCTGCCTTTGAGAAGTGGGTGAATGATACTGCAGTCATGTACAGACCCATTGTGGACAGACGCCCAGGAAGAGGCATGACGTCGTCATATGGAGGCGAAGATCCTGATACAACTATGCTTCCATCACTGGGCAGCCGATGCACTCGTATAAACTGTACGGGAAAAATAACCTAGCACTTCAACTTTTTTTTTCCCCCTCAAGACAACTGTTGAGATTTGATTTTAATGCTTTTTGTGTAGTTTTGTATTTTCATGCAAAAATCTTACTGTACTTGAATGTCTTTTTATTTTATTAAGTTTTTTTTATTATTATTACACCCTTGCTGTAATTGTACTCATGTCGCAGTATCTAACTTCTTTCTGTGAAAGAGAACAGAGAAAAGAGAGGAAACACTAAACATTTTCTCCAGCAACGTTGACTAATTTACATTTGCAATAGACAAAATGTTGACTTTTTTTAAAATGTGCTTTCACAAGTCTTGCTTTGGCTTTATCTGTTTGGAGCAGCAGCATAAAAATGTTTTTCTTTACAAGCAAACTGAAAATGACCAGTTGTGATGTTTGACTCAGTACATATTTGTTTTTGCATGCTGTGTGTACATTTGTCAATGGTATGGACTTACCAAGAAGGAAAACTTTGCATTCAGAGTTGTGGCAAGGAATTAGGGCGAAATGATGGATCCATCATTTTTACTCAAGGCTGGTGTTGTATAACAAATCAGGGCTGTAAATTTAGTTCAGCCAGTTATTGGAGGTGACTGACAAGCATTATTAACAAAATGATTGCTCCATTCAGAAAGAGTGCCCCAATTACAATAGTTAACCTCATTATTCATTTGCCAGACAAACAATTTATCACAGTGCATCTGTCATAAAACTCATCTCACAAACAAGTCCTTTCAAGAGATGAAGCTGTCGGGTTAAAACAGTAGCTCATAGTCCGTATAAATCTAGTCTGGTGTAAGAAATGAATGTAAGTTTTCATAAGTCTTTTTTTTCTGGTAAATGGTTTCTCACTGCAGTTTCACGACAGAAGTGCTGCTCCTTAGTGTGTTCAGGGTACACGATTTCTGTTCAGAGACTGAATGTTGCAACCACAAAGTCTTTAATTTTGATTAGATGTGAGAATACATGGAAGACGAGTCTTGTGAAAGCACCGCTGACAGTTGCCCATTATTTTGACAAAGTGAAACTTTTCCTTGTTTGCCAATGTTGCTGGAGAATTTCAAAGGCTTTTACTCTACTGAAGCTGAGACAAGTATCTGTACAGCGCTATATGGTTTTCATTGCCCCCCCCTCCCCCCATTCATGTGTACTGGTGATTGTGGGTTCTCATACAGACTGAAATGTATGCATGTATCATAACATCTAGACTTAATATATTGTGAAGTATTCAATAACCATTATGTAGGCGCTAGCGTGAATTAAAAGGGTTTAATTTCCTAGATGAGAAATTGTCATTTTTTAAAAATAAACTTTATTAGATCATTATGGTAGTGTTTTCATTTTATGTTGGGAACAGTGAACTACAAAAAAATACTCCAATACAAACAAATTGTGTTTACAGGTTGTTAATCATCTGAACAAGAGAGGCAAAGTGTGTCTTGCCCAGTGTGGGGTCTTCAGCAAACTGGCAGAGCTTCCTGTGAGGGAGGGAAGGAAAAAAATAAGCAAAACTTAATTCGAGAAGTGCACCGTCAGCTTAATTCATGAATAGTTACTAATTTAAAAACAAAGCTGAAGTGTTGCTTTGGATATCTGCAGTAACATGACTGCTCACAAAAGGTGTGAACTGTGATGTTATTTACGCACTTGAAGACTCTGAGGCTGATGGTGCTCTTCTCAAACTCGCGGGCCTTTCTGTGCCCTGATTGGATGACCTCCTCTGGCAGGCTGGCGAGCCGAGCCGCGTTAAAGCCGTAGCTCTTTGGGCAAGCGCCAGCGATGAACTTGTAGAGGAAGGTGATGGTCTCCTGGCTTGGATCCTCACATTCATTCTCCACCATGCATGCCTAAAACAAATTATGAGCCTAATTACAGTACTTATGCAAATACTCCTCATTAGGACACCACACACTGAATACGCATAATTTACTCAAGAAATGGTGAGAGCATGTGCTGTGAAGACAAATTTTGTTCTCCCCAACAGTCTTTTATATCACTGACTGTGACAGGTGAAACTGAGAAATATGAATTCAAAAGTAGGGCTGAACAATTGAAATTTTGTCCAAATTGCGGAAGCTGCAATTTTATGATACAGATATAATGTTTGTCAAAATACCATTTTAAATGAATTTTGGTGTTCCAGAGATGCTTGGCCTATCAATTATTTCAAGATTTAAGACATGTTTGGTACATAGCCTAGCAAAAATGACAATAATTTAAAAATGTCTGAAAAGTAAAATTATATGCCCCAAGTATCATTTCCACTAACATTAGTAACATCACATAATCACAGTACGATTTTTTAAACTACATTGTTCAGCCCTGTACAAAAGTAAATTTGCCTCCAAAAAGCAAGGCATATAAACAAAATAAATATGCTTTAGGTGCCCTAATGTTAAGGTTAAAACAGACATCTAACACCATGAGTCATTTTATTGTGTCAAGGCCTTTGACATAAAAACCATGAATGTAGTTACTGCTGTTTGTTTGCAGTGCATGAGCATCCTCACCATGTGGCCCAGCCGCACAGCGGGGTTGTTGGCGTAGTCTTCCACCAGCGAGTGGTAATGTGTGGAGAAGAGCGTGCGACAGCCGATCTTCTCAGCGAGCTCCTTCACGACAGCACTGGCTATAGCTGTGCCATCATATGTGGCTGTGCCTCTTCCTACGAGGACGGGGTACAACTTAGTCCCATTTCACCACAAGAGCAAGAAAAGTGTTGTGTTTACACCTGGCATGATGTTTACCACCTTCTCACATCACCGCTGCTGCAAAGACTTACCTAGTTCATCCAGAAGCACAAGTGAGTGTTTGGTCCCATGGTGCAGGATACTGGCTGTCTCACTTAGCTCCACAAAGAAGGTGCTCTCCCCTGGAAACAGACACATTGGATAATATCAACTTAACCTGTGAAAGGGATGCTCAGTTCATTTCCACATCTGGGTGATACCTATCTGACTGATGTTATAGTATGAGATTAGATGAGACTGTTATAGCTTTTTTATTATTTACCTGCACCTACTTAATCATCATATCGATGTATGTGTAAATATCTTATGGAAAGCACCAACAGTCAATGCCACAATTTCATCACAACGTTGATGGAGGTGTTTCGTAAAGGGTATTGTGACGTTTGTTTTTGCAGATATCATCCAGACCTATTCCCTGTGTACGTGTCAGGTATTTGGGATTTTACCAGCCATAATGCGATCTGAGGCCCCCAGTCGGGTGAAGACCCTGTCCACTGGCGTGAAGCGCAAGCTCTCAGCAGGAACGTAGCAGCCCAGCTGGGCCAGGATGACGATCAGCCCACACTGCACAGGGAGCAGAGAGAACATTTTTAATGAAGCAGCTTGGCTTCAAATGGACCTGCTTTGTGCATATGGATGTAAAAATAAAATGATTGCCAGTTCTTCACCCGCTTAACAGTTTTTGTAGTTTTATGTTCATGTTTAATGCCCAAAAAATGTTGTGCAATCACTATTCATCCGAAAATGACCTACCTGTCTCATGAGGGTGGACTTTCCACCCATGTTGGGCCCTGTGACGAGGACGCAGGAGGCATGCCCTTTTTCCTGATCCTCTTCGCTGCCTCCGGGGCAGCCAATGAAGACGTCATTAGGGATGAAGTCATCTCCAAAGAAGGTCTTCGTGACACATGGGTGGCGGGATCCAGTGAGGTCCAGGAAGGGTGCCAACTGGTCATTTTCCTCAGGGAGCAGCACCTGTGGCCTGGCCATTGGGCCGTCTCCTCCTTCACTGTAGCGTGAGAAGCCCAGCAGCACATCTGAAAGCAAATGTCACGATTGCATAACAATTAAGCATATTTAAGTACCATAGCAGTCCAGCTATTAAGACTTCTAAGCTCATCCTTTGACAGCCAATATCTTTCGCTTCATGCTCTCAAAACATAATAAACGTAAATATTTAAAGTGTTTTTTTTTACAGTGCAGCTCTGTTGTAAAACATAACCAACCATAACCCCTGGCTGAGAAATGGCCCAGTGCTAAAAAACACATTACAGGGACATTACAGTATGTTATGCACATAATGTCTCTACGACAGTAGATCAGTAATTAACTATGATTACTTCTTCCTTTGTAAGCAGCAAGCCTCTGTGCACACATTTTATATTGGTAGGGAAAAAAATCTAACTAATCAGCTAAAACTATGGGTTTTATGTAATTACTCAGGGACACCAAAACATTTACAAGCAGTCACTGAGTGCTGTGTCTCGGCAAATTAAAATATACGTTATGCAAGTCAATCAAGAACATCTGCAGGAAATGTATTCAGAGCAGCAGACACCTGCAGCCTCAATTCTTTCTCACACGTCATAAAGCATAAAAACATTAGTTTTTTCCTTGAGTAACAGCAGAGGAAATTGCCTTCTGTATATCCGATAAAAATCACCCTGTTGTTTTTCTGCTGCAATAATTAAACTGGTGACAAATTTTATTCATGCTTTCTGTTAAAAGCCTGAATGTATTATGACTAACAAGCTTATAAATTAAATTTCTAATTACCGAGCACAGCCATGCACTCGACTCCAGTCTTCCAGTCTCGGTAGTTCTTGTCAAAGTTGTAGAAGAGCCTCCTCATGCAGTCTTTCAGGGCACCGTCTCTCTTCTCTTCGAAGCTTTGAAGCTCTGAGAAAAGGCGTTCAATTTCTCTGGTCACATAACGCTTCCACCCCTTCTTTGTGGACTTCACTTCATACTCCTCTGGAATATTCTTCTCTGGGACGCTCACAGGCACCTCCATCTGGTAGCGGTTTCGCCCGGTGCCCCAGTAGGCCAGGATCTTGCAGCCGAGTCTCTTCTTCTGCCTGTCCAGATACTCCTGCAGCTCTCTTTCACAGTTCTTGATTCCAGTCAGAGCCTGGTCATATTCCGGGTCAAAGCCAGCCTTGGGCGTTATGACACCGGTAGTGCGGGCTTTCTGATGGTCGAAGGCTGTTTCCCAGCGCTGGAGTTCAGAAGAAAGGTCGGGGAAGAGCCCATCCTTATTGTCAGTTTTCAAGTGGACCACCTGACGGAGTAACATGGAACGAAAATCAGCTGAAACTGGTGCAAGGACAGAGATGATTTCCTGCATAGTTTTGAAGCCTTCCAGTGCTGAGAGGAAGTCTGCTATCTTGCGCTTGCTGTAGGTGACCTCCTCATAGAGAACTGCTCTGCTGTCTGGGTGGTCTTGGCCCTTGAGAGGGGTGCCGATGCTGTGGATTTTACTCAGAAGGCGTTCCAGATCTGGGAGCTTCTTCAGCAGTTCTGAAACTTCAGTAGCCTGAGCTTTAACACCCATCAGATCTTCAATTGCATCCAGTCTGTCCCCAATGGATGTTGGGTTACAAAGCGGAGCACAGAGCCACTGCTTGAGGAGCCTTTTGCCAAATGGGGTAGAGCACGTGTCCAGGCGCTCTAAAAGTGTCCCCTCCGTTCCTCCTGACCCATTCTGAAGGATCTCTAGGTTTGCAAGGGTCACTCCATCCAGGACCATACGCTGACGAGTCTTGGCAAAAAAGCTAGCAGGGTCGGCAGCTTTCTCCATCTCAACATCAACAGGAATGTACTCTTCAAAGTTGGCCATGGAGAGCAGCTCCTGGTCCACTAGACACTTCTTCAGGTAGAAAATGCATCCACCCAATGCTGAGAGTGCCAGCTCATAGCACTCCTTTGGGGTGAGGCTCAGTGAATCACTCTCAGAAGTCATCTTTTTCAAAACCGTGGGAAGAACATTGTTGCCTGTCTCCTGATCATTCTCAACACTCTCTTTGAAGTAATCTTCTTCTGCCAAGGTTTTAAGAGTCTTCTGAGCGTCCCAAAACTGAGTGCCTGCATTAAGTCCCTCCTGCATAGCGGACGACAGACAGGCCTTCAGTATTTTGCGTGTTTCAACAGATGGGTTCCCCTTTTCAAAGAGCACCTGCGCAGGGACAAAATGTGCCACCAGGGTGCGCAGACGGGAGCAGTGACGGTCATCTTGGAACTGTCCTACATAGAAATAACCCACCGAGGTGTCAACAAAAGTGACACCGTATGTACGGCAGCGACCTGAGCTTTCGTCCTCAGCCTTCTCCTTTAAACTCAGCAGGAACTGGCTGTGACTCTCTGAGGGAGCACCGTCTAGCACACTGTGTGTCTGGGTGCCGCGTGTGATTATCCTGCATACCTCTCTCTTCACCACACGATCAAATTTAGTGGGCTTAGCCATGGTCTTACAGCGTGCTTCCATCATCTCTGGGGTCTCAGTCTGCTCCACCCGAGCCACCTTGTAGCCTTTCTGGACCAGGACGTCTGAAAAACGACCAAAGCCGATCTCTGGGAAGCCTGAATGTGCCCAGGTACCCTTCATAAAGGTCAGACCCAGCTCATTCACTCCAATCACAGCATCCATGTGGTAGAGCTCGTAAAACTTCCCAACCTTATAGAAGAGCACAGTGTCAAACATCTCAGATTTGAGCTGCCACCAGCGCCGCATACCGGGAGTGGTTTTGTTAAGAAAGTCATCTGGCACATGGAGGGTAGTAGGGTCATAGTCATCCTCTGACTCCCGCCGCCTCCGTCTGTCTTTCCTCTTGCCCTCTTTCAACCAGTCCAGCTTCTCGTGGTCCCAAATGGTGGCGCCTCCACTGGCACCTGAGCCATTTACCTGGCTCTCAAAACTGTCTGGGGCAGAGAAGGTAGAAAGTCGAGACTTTGTGTCGGCAGCAATGGTCAGTGGAGCTCGTTTAGGGGCATTAGCAGGGGCGGCAGGTGCTTTGGGTTTTGGTTTAGCAGACTTTGCTGGAGGACGTTTGCGCTTTGTAGGCTTGACTGGACTGTCGACCTCAGATTCTTCTTGGCTGTCCTCTTCCTCCTCCTCTTCACTGCTCACAATATTTTCTTCTTCCTCATCCTCGCTGCTGGCCGCAGCAGTTTCTGGTTTGAATTCCTCGTCCGATCCATCGCTGTCTGAGGCTACAATGATGCGACGGCGCTTGGGCTTATTTCCTTTTTCCGCTGCAGCACGGGATGAACGACGACTGAGCTTGGATGGCTTCACTTCCTCATTTTCCTGTTCTTCCTCCTCAGTGACCTCTTCATCAGTCACTGCTGAGTTGTCAAGCTAAGAGAGCACAAACAAGGACAGAGATGTGAATAAACAACATAAAACCTGCATTACTGACTCATTAGATCCAAACACGCACACTGTGACCAAAAAGGTAACAAAAAAAGACATTACACATATCAAACACAGGAAAAGTATCACCTCCATTTCTTCCTCATAATCCTCTTCTTCATCTGATGGATCCATGCACAGAGGCATCTTCAGTCTCTTCTCAGGGCTGTCAAACATGACTTTGTCAGCAAGCTCCATTCCTAGGCGAATTACAGGCTTGCTGCTGAAAAACACTCCACCAGGTTTAGCATCACTGCAGTCAGAGCCTGAAACAGAGGAAAGATTAGACGGAATAAGGTGCCATTAAAGTAACAATTACAATATTCAAGATTCATATAACTCACTGCAGCCCATGTAGCCCAACTGCCTCTAATAGATTATGATATGATCACAATTATTAAAATAAAGCCCACCTTGGTACTCTCGAACATATTTGGTGCTGACCCATCCCCTCGTCGGAGGCTCATCAAAGAAATGGACATGCAAGCGCTGGTCCCGACCACGGCCCCTCATCTGCTGCCCACTCAGAGGCTGGGGCACCACCATGCACGGCCACCAGGGGTGCCCCTCCAGTTTTGCCCACACGAGGGCTCCAGCACTGAAAGAGCATGATGGGCTGCCAAAGAAATACAAAAACACATTTAGGTCATACAGTCTCGGACTGACACAGTTACATAACCCCAAATTTCCCATCTTTATACTTGTTATCATTGTAATATTTTACTCAGGAGTCAGAATAATGTGGAGTCTGGTTAAAATTATGCCAAAATTGACAGTCAAATATATCTAACTCACTATTTTGTGACTTTTGGAGACCTGCAGCAATCAGCTCAATGGAATTCAACTTTATTATAACTCATGGAGCAATTTAATAGGATGCAAGTAGAAGTAGGGCAACAAACAATCACTAGAAATAAACACAAGAAAAAAAAGACAGGACACTATGGTGAACAGCTGGCTATTTGAATCCAGATTGGTTTAATTTTTGTGATTAGTTTTATCATAGCACACAAAATAAAATGTTCATGCCATTAGATGGACACTGATCTTATATAAACAACACATGTATATATAATCATAGGTGGCGCCAGTGGATATTAGAAACAATAACCCTACCAGCAAAGGCGTCATGGCCAAATCGGTGTGCATTAACACGTAATGGCTTGATAATGCAAAATGTCCATGTCATCTTACATTAACGGTTTATCAGAAGTAACGTGATTGCTCATCTGGCCTACATTTACAAGCCCCCTCTGTGCCTGAACATCTCACGGGTGAAGTTTGAGGGAGGCCGGTCTGGACAGCGATCAGACCAAAATAATGTTGACACAGAATTAGTCTGTATAGTTACATCAGCCTTGAAATGCTTTAAATGACAGAATTAAAACAAGACCAAATTCGCCGTTGAAATGAACGAGGAAATAGCGAAATAGCAAACAGCCAAACCAGAGCGTTTCACTCAGCCATCCAATATGAAATTGGCCTAGTTAACATGTGAGACAGCACCGATGGACGTTCAGTGCTTTAAGTCATTACTGTAAAGTCACTTCAGCTTGTCCCGGGCCTTGCAGACACACCATGTTGCAGATAAGCCGCAGGAGAAAGGTGGAGCACGATGCAATAACACTGACTCCAGCAAATACACGCCTCCCAGCACAGCTCTCACCCTTACCTTTTCTCGACGGCCGTCGCCTTGTCACCGAACAGTTTGTTGATCCCACCTTTCCCAGACTTTGAGTCACTCTTCGGCTTAGCTTTGCTGCTCTTGGCGGGCTGCTGCTGCTGCGGCGGAGCGGCTTGTTTGGCTTGCTCCTTCGGGGAAGAGTTGGACTTGTGCACGGAGGACGGCAGGTCCGCCTCGACGGGAGAGGGACTCGGCTTCGGCTTGGACACCGGAGGCGGAGACTTGGTGAAGAAATTGAAAATTGAGCTTTGCTTGGCCATTTTTTGTAGTCATCCAAAATGTAAATATATGTTGTTTTGCAGAAATGGACAGTCCCGTGGCATCAGCTCTGCTACAGAGCTAGGCTCCACTTCGCGGGAAAAGGACGCATGTGTGGAGTAGGCGTGGAAATTAACATCGCCCAATGGCAAGCAAGAAAACTAAAACACGGAAGTCACGTGGACGGGAAAACGGGCGCGCTCTCCAAAGATGATAAAATAACAAGATGCGTCACTTTGCACGATGAAGAAAATTTCCCACTTTTCTCAGCGCTCTGCTATAAAATACAGCATACATTTGTATGTAAAATGAACGGAACTCACAAAATTACAGAATTAGAGAACTATTTATCAAAATGTACAGTTCAGCACCCCACAAAACAACAAAAACAAAATAGCAGATTACTAATATGTAGTTGCTTTTCTCTAATTAAAGCAGCAAAGCACTTTAACGTTTCTTAAAATGGAAAAAAAAAAATGGAGCCAGGACTGTCCCCCTTCATGCTGGTTTGTTCACAGTTTTTATTTCCACTGATGCTTTTTGTTTTTATTTTTTAAAACTCATCTCCTGCTGGTGTATGGTCTTATATATATGGTCCTATATATAAATCACATGCCTTCTTAGTTTTTCTGGGTTTTATGGCAGTTAAAGTGCATTACCGCCACCAGTTGGACAGTGTATGATTTAAACACTAACACAGTGCCCTGGCCTTGTGTGGTAGGGCTTTAGCATGAGACTGTAGATCCTGAATTTTACAATGCACTGTATCAGCTTTATGTGTCTTACTTTATATAACTATGACTGCAGAAAATGAAAAACATGCAGAGGCATGTTAACGGTTGTAAAACACAATGATTTTCAGTAAAACAGGCAGTCCACATTCCAGTTTGAAGAACAGATCCAAGAATAGGTACATTTTTAGAATATTTATGTGGTTGAACAGCTCCCCAAAGTGTATAACCCGTGCATTTGTCCAGTGCTGGATTTCTCAGTATGGGGATTCATAAGAGATCAGTGCCTGAGCTCATAAATCCCTTTTTATTGACAAGCACAGGTGATACGGGAGGGTAACCCACTGGGTGAAATTAGGTGGAAAGCAACCGTGATATCACTATGGATCAGGCGAACTTGCATGTCATTTGCATTTCACGGCAGGCTCTTGAACGGGATAGTAAAATGGTAGACCCGGGATGCAGCTTCAAGGTGCAAAAGTACATTTATCGGAATCAATTTGTCAGTAGAGCATAAAAAATAATGCCCAGAGGATATTTCATAAATCAAAACTCTTAGTTTAAAAAATGTAAAAAATATCTGGGAGGTGCATAAGACGAATATGAGGAATTCATCACTCAACCTCTGAGCTGATAGAATGAAAACATGCAAACTTGAGTGGTAGATTTTGATTATATTTTTAGCACAAACTGCATGCATTTAATAGCAACATCAGCTACAAGTCATTAATACAGGTAAACCATATTTTTCAGGCTCTTCAGTGCTTGTGCACGTAGATGTCTGAGCTGCAAAAACCTTGGCCAACAGTTTGACACCGAGGATCTTTAATCTGTGCTGGTCGTTTGCCACCAGCAGAGCGCAGTAGAATATCAGAAGCTGCATCTTTAGACGGTGACACAGAAACACTCCAGGAAAGGTAGCACAAGTATTCCAGCTGAAAGCGTTACATAATCTAGTATTTTCACACCTAACCGATGCCCAGGTTTTCTTCATTCTTTTGTCTCACAGAGTGTAGCGTCAGGAATGTGCAATGTGTGAATGCAGCAGCGGGCGAATACAGATTTTTAACTCAAACTTGTCTCCCTATTTCCTCATACATAAACAGAGCGCTCAACTTTCTTGATGACCCTCTGTTGCATCTGCAGAATGAAATGAGTCCTCCAGGTGCAGACTTGTGCAACAGCTCTTGCACATGAGGAACATGCACTGATGATCATGAAAAGGTATCATGTGTTATTATACTGGCACAAAACAGAAAAGAACAGCATATGGAGACATTAGATTGTTTTTGAGGGCATGTTGTTCGCCCTGCAGTTTACAAATCCAAGTCACCACAATGTTAAGCAGTTAGATTGACTGACATATTCTTGGCAGCTGAGTATGATGAGTATGAAAGCCCATATGGAAACATGGAAAGTGAATTTTGTTAAATAGCATGCACTGTTTGCTGGAAACTTTGAATGATTGATTTTTTACTTCAGCCTCTGAATAAACAGAATTTTGAAAGCAACAGCAAAATAATAATGATGAATAGCTTTTAGAAAACTTATAACAGAGAGATAATAAGTGACTGAGAAGGTGCAGGCTAAAGCCATAGATTGTTATGCTTACCCCTTTCACATACCAGAATTTTTCCATAGGGAGCAAAATGTTACTGAATATGGTATAGAGAATGGCTCACAGCAATACAAGTTTATATACATGTTTATGATCTGTCGCTCTGCTGTGTTTCCAGCCCAGAACCCTGGCAGTGTTAATGCTGTGATCTATCCTGATGCTTTAAACCCTGACACATTTCTGATTTAGAACATATTTTTAATAAATACCTCAGGGGGGTGAATCAGCCTTGAGGCTACGCGGGAGTCCAATAAATCGATTTCTAATTTTTCTGTATACAAAATCTGACTCTAATCAGTATAGGCTTCCCTGCTTCGGCACACCAGCTGAGACACTTCTAATTGCTTCTTCATTGACTTCAGTTTCAAATCTGACTAGACCTCGCAGTGCTGCTTTTACTAACCAACGCTTCACTCTGCGCCTGTGAGGTGCTGTGCTCCCCCGCTGATGTCTGTCAGACTTGCACTGACCTCTCGGCAATGCTGGTCAAATCTGCAAACTCCTTGCAATTTAATTTCAAATTCTTTAAGTTTGATCCACAATCTGACAGGAGAAAGTGCAGAGTTTTATTGGAGGCACATATAGATTAACCGAGGAGATATATAATTTTATGGTTTACACTTTTCTGCTGCTCGCTGTCACTTCCACCTCTCACCAGTCTCCACTTGCACCCCAGCCCACAATGAAGCAGCATATGCTTGTGTCATCCCTGTGGAAGCAAAGCAACTGCAGTAATAACTGGTGGATTAAAACCAAAATATGAGGCAGTGTTTATTTTTGCAGCTCTTTCGGTTGAAATCAAATTAAGCTGCAGCTCATTTTAATTGGCTATAATTCATATATCTCCTGGCAGGCGCAGGCAATATGTTTGCATGAGTTGTAGCCAGACATGCTTTGTGTGCTCTAGTGTGCATATGTGGGCGCGCTAGTGTGTGTGCATGTGTGTGTGTGTGTGTGTGTGTGTGTGCATTTCCAAGTAAGTCTCATTCTACTTAAGATGTTCATTATTCTGCAGCAGTAGTACACACAACCACTGTAGTGAAATTTTTTTGATCTATCACATCTCGGTTATTTTATGAGGCAAATTAGCATTCCCCTCACTAATCCAAAACACATACTGGGACAAGTCACTCCTTTCTTCTCAGCTCCCCTCTTTTCTCTCATACACTGTTTTTTTTTTTTTTTTAGTGATTTTTTCGCAGTAAGAATTATAATGCACACTGTGCCACGACAATAATGAAAAGCTGACATTATGTTCCCCATCAAAACCTTCTCAGTCTCACATGTATGTGAGTCCGATGCAGGTGCATGTGTGTATAAACTCCCATATCCAAACTGTATTGATTATTGCTGCTGTTGAAACAAATCATGCCCTGTTCAGAGGCTGTGCTGCAGGGCACCTTCACCGATGCATAGGATTTGTAACTGAGATCGATGGCTTTATAGCTGACATTTGAAAGTAATATTCTCACGAGTTCATTGGGAGAAAAGGTTAGCAGTGATGTGGGAAACGGTTTACTGGTCAGCGCGCTGTCAGGGCGTCGTGGCGTACAGCGCTGTTATTGAGCTCTCCCGGTGCAGCTGAGGCAGAGATGGACCGGAGATGGATGGACCCTTACCAGAAATCTGAAAACAGTTTCTAAACACACTGAAATATTACATGTGTTTTATATAGACATGTACTACTGAGTAAGTTGCAACATCATAGGTGCAATAATTTAAAAATCCATTATGGCATTACATTATGTTGTGCTGAAATCCTGAAGATTAAACTCTCTGGAAATATGTTTTTTTTTTGTTTTTTTTTCACACCAGACTGCAGCATTAGTCAGATTCCCAGCATCACCAGTGGTGGGATCATCAGGTTCTCAGTTCACTGGCCTGCGTCTCATTCCTCCAAAGTGGGATTGTTCACACACTGGGGGCTCACATCAGGGACTCACAACATTCGTATATATCAGAGACTGGCACTTCTCATACTGTGCCCCGTCTTCCTGATCTGTCTGTGCTAGAAAAGTGTAGACGTGTGGTGAGGAGACACTCTTGCCTCTGACTGTGCACAGTTTGAAGGGTTTGAAAGTGGAAATTTATATATCTTCCTTCACAGGACCCCCCTCCCTTTTCTGTCTTTTCTTTTTCCCAGAGTTTACACTGTGCTGTATAAAAATATCTTTTCTGCCCTGTCGATGCAACACCATCACCTTCACATCATTACCCAGCATCTTAGAAACTTACCTGTAAGTGATTTTCTAAATAAAAATATTACTATAAGAAATATTTTAATAATTTACCTTGCAGACCCTCTCTCTCACCAAGAAATGTAAAAAAAAAAAAAAAAAAATGTAACTTTACTGCTCTTGCACACTCACTCACTCACTCACTCATACACACACACACACACACACACACACTTGAGTCTGTGTGCAAACAAAGTTGATCAGGCTGATTTTCTCATTTAGGAATAACAGTCAGCTTTTCACTATTATCTTTTTACACTTCAAGAGTGCTAAAATATGCCAGGCCAAATCAAAATTGATGCTCACTTTACAAGTTATAGCAAAACAATGAAAAGAGATGGCACTGATGAAATCACGGGCAAAAGACACGAGTGTAACAGGAAAAGTCAGTGATCACAGCCCACGCTAAAAGGGTTTATTTGTTATAGTTTGATGGGGCTTTGATGCGTCAAGCTGTTTCGCAGCTCGGTGTCAGTCTTGTATGGAGGTGATGTGTGTTGGCTAGAGGAAACCTGAATGTTTAGTGGCTTAAAATCAGTCAGCCCAAGACAATCATGTAATCAGCCTGCCATTGTATTGTAGAAAACAAACTGCACTTTGGATTTCTAAATAAAAGAGAGCAAATATTGTAATTTGTAGTGAGACAATTCGACAGGTCAGCTTGCCGCATGTTACTCGGATAGCTCATCGCCAGTGGCACTTTGTCCTTGTTATCTTTAACTGCACACTGGCAGGATTTTCAAATAGGCTGTAAATAAGAGCTGCTCCCCAAGCAACATGTTGTGCTCCCTGATATGTGCTATCAACCCTCCGCTTTGTCCGGTTCTGGTCCTGCTGTCTTCAAAGGCAATCCACTGCTGGAACAAGAGATGCTATTTTCTGGTTGTTAAGCATCACATCGCAATTACTCCCCTTACAGCTGTGCACGTCGAAACACGTCTCCACAAACAATGCATGAGCATTGTCTCGTTTTCTAAAGACTGGGTGCCACACCACAATCTGAAGCCCGCTAATAATCCAATACAGTCACACTTAATGCTGTCACACGTCCAGAGGACTCAGTTTTTATGTTTTGTGTTATGGTGTGGTTTGGAAATTTGAACCTGGCTGATTTGAAGACTAGATACTAGACAGTCCAGTCGAAGTGGTTCGTAAACAACATGTACTAAAAAATGCAGCAATACTAAATTGTCTGGACAATCTGGAGCAATTTCTCGGTCATTATCTGTGTAAAAGATGTCTATGTTTATAGCAACTGCGGCTTTTATTAACTTACACTGGGGTTTAAAAATGAAAATGAAAGTTTAGTAGACATATATGTGTTAGCCTAGCACATATATTCTTCTCTGGTGCATATTTGTGTTTATTGTTGTAATTATTTTGACTTTTTCTTTTTGCGGTCACACATACAATAAGGCATTTACTGTCTGGTAAAAGGAGGCTATACATAGCCAGAGGGATCCTGGGTAGTATGAGAGATAAAACATAGATGTAACTTTGAAATCACATGTGGTGCACTGGGCCAAACAGAGCCGGGCTTTCATTTATTCTGTTTTCTATTGAGAGGCTTAACTCATACATCAAGTATCAGGTTTATAAAATATTGCGCCGGCTCCAAACAAAAGTCTGCCAGGCTGATTGTCTCCCAGCTGATGCTGAACTACAACAGTGTGTGTCGTGGTGGCTTGTTACGAGTTTTGCTGTGCTTTTACGTTATGAGCTTTCATCATTATTAATGTGGTTTTATTGACTTTTACTGTAAAGCCTGTCTGCAAGCTACATCTCCTGATGGGATAATAAAATTTGATCGTGACCTTGAAATTGGCTCATGTCATTGAATTACCATCTATTATGTAAGTCATATTTAGACAACAGCAGAAGTAAAGTCACTGGGCTATTTTTTCCTTCGTATATATTATTGCATGCGTATATATTTAAACCACTTTGGAAATAAAATCATTTAGCTTCCCTCTATCAGTGAGTTTAAGCTACAAGTTGCACTCATCTATACAGCCTAAGTGGCTTTCCATGGCTGCCGGCTACAGCGGCACTTTCAGCAGCCAATCAATAGGTTAACATAGAATGTCCAATTGAGGACAAGCTAAAAACAACCACTTTTCTTCGCCCTCCAAGGTTTGCATGGATCAGTCTTGTTCTCATCCTCTTTAGGGAAAAATCTAAACAAGTAATGATTTCTTCTAAGTGCTGTAATTAAGGATGTTTTTTTTTTTTAAACGTGGCTCCGTGGACACAAGTGTTGTGAGGCGGCAGTGCCTCACTCACATTCAAAGTATGCGATGGCAGCATTGTTCTACAGTGAGTAGGGATGACAAATCCCGGGTTTAACCCCTGAAACTGCTGAAGTCACTGAACCCCTGCAGCAGTGATGTTGTGAGGCAAACCCTGCACTCTCAAGTACAAAGGCAAGCTTCTCATTCGGGGAATATTCCCAAAAAAAATCCATAATACCAATTGCTCATTGTGTTTGGCATTTTAGTAACTGTTTAGCTTCAGAGAGCTTAAGAGACAATGAGGGAAATCTGCATCCAAGAATCACACAGAGACCATCCAACAACAACATTCAAGCCATGTTAGAGCTCTTATCGGGAACTTGAACAAATGCTGTGGAGACTGCTTGTCTCAAAGCTATTATTAGGGCCTGTGTGTTTCAGAGAGTGGATGGGGGGGAAAAAAAACAGAGGAATGAGAGGAGGAGTGTCGCCAGGTCCCCAAAAGGCAGCCTTTCAGGAATGGAGAGTTTGATTGCTCCCCCAGCCTCTCCACCCCATTTCCCATTTCGCCGCTGTGTTCTCTCATCCAGAGTCCTCAAGTTCTCATCTTCCCACAGCAATTAAAGAACCGTCCCTGCTTGAACTTTCCGCCGCTGCCTGTGGAAACTGTGTGGAAATAATGCTGAAATCATAGTACATCTTTCATCTTAAAGCTCTGTTCCTGCTGACTGGGGATTTCCTCACCTTTTTTTCTTTGTAAATTGGCAGGTGACCCAGGTGTACTTACTTTTTTTTTTTTTTTTAAACACATCAGCTATTATTTGCCCTCTGTGTCTCTTTCATTCACTTGTGTGTGCACTCTCCCTTGTGTGTGTGTGTCTGTGTTTTGTGTATAAATCTGAGTGACCCTGTTGTTTGCCGGAGGAAAGAGAGATGCTCACTTTACTTTATAAATTAAATATAGAAACTTTTGCTCCTACTCTTTTTCAAGTGAAAGTGAAAGCTCTACTTGCAATATAATTAAGCATCGTCTGGTATAACCATACAGATGTGATAAATCAGACCAAAGAAGGTTATAAGTCACAAAATTGCTATTTCTTTATTTAACTGCCTCACATTCCTGCTTATCAGCATTTTAATTCTGGACACTTTCTTTTCCTTTTATGGTCTCAGTTGATTGTTATGACTGCCATTTGTCCTGGGAAGTGTTGCAAAAGAAATCATTTTGAAGCCCATTTCGGGGAATCAGAGCTCAATCTGGTGTTCCTCCCTCATTTACTCATCACAATTGAAAAGGGAGGGGGGCTTCATTAACAGATACAGTACTTGAGTGTGTAGGTGGGGAGGCACAGTTGAGGCTGATTGGTGAGGAGAGGACGACATGGGGAGGATGGTTGATTGTTAGAGTAGAGGAGCATTATTGGTCTATTGATCTCTTCCCTCAGGCTGCACTCTCCAAATCCCCCAGCGCCCGATGAAAAGGCCCTCAATGCCTCACGGAAGCCGGGAGCGCCGCCTAATTATTGTGAGCTGGTTATTATCTGTTTAGTGTGTAGGATACATTTTCATGCATGAGTTCACTTGCCAGTGTAAAGAGATTTCTTGGCGTGTTACACAGCACAGCACCAGCACTGGACATTAGTCTGTGGAATCCCTGCTGAATTGTAGTAGGGTAATTGATTTTTTTGTTGTTGTTGTTTTTTTGGATGTACTATCCTATCTATCCGATCTTAGTGCATCAGCCCATCAAACTGCACTTGTGACAAACTGCAGACCATTTTTTTGGACACTCAGCATCCTTTACATGTTTCATTACATTTTTCTCATTGTCTTTTATTGGTTTTCTCCAAATTATTTTTAAAAACCTGTTGATTTTATGATTTGATTTATTCATTTTATTTTATTTTAATTTATTTTTTGCTGCCTTTGTGAAGCACTCTGTAACACTGATTTTCAAAATTGATTTACCTTTTAATGCTCCTTTGGATTTTAAAAAAAAAAATACATATATTGTTATCCTCTGAAGTGTTGGATAGCAATGAAGCAGAAGCCAGCCTTGACATTAATAAAATCTGATGTTATACGAACAAAGGCGTCTTTTGAATCTGGATGCTCATTTACAATTATGATGGTCCTGTGGTGCGCCTCACTTCATCACAGTTGATTGATGAAAAATGTTTATTTGGAAAGCTTACAGACTTGATTGAAGTTAAGTAAGTGTCCACAAAACAATTTTAGATCCTCTATATGCTAATGAATGACTAGAAGTTATATAAGGACAAGCGAATTCTTAGTTGTTTGTTTTTCGAGACGCAGCTAGAGGCGACGAAGCAGATGCTTGTAGACGGCAAAACCTCTTTCTCACCCTGAGATTTAGTTAGTTGGTTTCCCTGATCCCTCACACTCCTCAGTGGGTTTTACAAATCCTCATCAATTACTGGAAAAAACAGGGAAGAGGTGGAGGTGGATGACATACGGGTGAAGGATATGGGAGCTTGTCACGCTCGTATACATGCTGTCTCTGAACAGTGCGTGCGCTGTGCATGCACTCATATGTTGTAGGCAATTTGCTCAGTTGCCCGATGGGATTTACAGTGTCCCTTGCTGTGCTCCTGTAGAGTTCTGCAGAGTAATTACTTTCTTTGTGCTCAAAAATGGCTAAAATTGCTTTAAAGTCAGCAGTAAAGATGGGTTTGTCTTTGCCATCCGTGGTACCTGAGGGCCCGCTGGCGAACAGCAGGGGGTCGGCTCTACACAGAGTGATTAGGCGGTGTCAGGGAGTGGTGTTCATGCTTGAAGAGAGAACCAAGTTGGACACGAGGTATCTGTCAGGAGGTTGAAGGTTGGAGTGATAATTGATTCTCTACAGTTCCCGACTGGTGACAGCTTGTCTTTGTACCACGGTCAATTTAGCTCAATGATATGATCCCTGTTAGGAGGTTTTTGAAGAGGAGTCCAGGGACAAGGTTTCCTTGCTTATCACTTCAGGACGGGAAGCCGCTTCCTATAAGCCTCGTACTTCCCTGTACTACCTCAAGGACGTGTTCATAAAATGATAATCATTTTACTTCGTTAACGGAGCAATCATTCCTCCTAACTCAATAAAATATATTTCATACTTGTGGTGGTTAGATTTTAGGATTTGTATGCAACATTAAAGGAGATGGAAAGAAAGAGGACTGCTTGGACTCAAGCCAAAAACTTGTATATTTTACCAGTGAGTTGAGCTGATAACTCAACCATTAAATTACATGCTTAGTCCACTTTTTTCATTTGGGTTTAAATGGTCCTCAGTTAAATTGACCATAGACAATTTTTCATACTGCACCATCATGTAACATGTAGGGTTCTAATTAGAGATCTAGTTTCTCAAAATATGTTGCCTGTTCATCCTCTGAAACCTGAGCAAATTCACCTGATTTCTGTCAAAAACATTGGGAAAAAACAATGATCAACAAGAATTGACCCCCAAAAATACCAAAAGGAGTAAAATGTTACAAGAAAATGACCTGAATAAATAAATAAATAAATAAATAAATAAAAAAATGGAAAAG
>OMLB01033787.1:0-30484 GCA_900302555.1 Myripristis jacobus
CAGTAACATTTACTCAGCTAAATGAATTAAGTAATCGCACAATCCCGCAGCCTCTGCATTACAGAGGAATTTCCATATTACAGCATATGATACTCCCTGTTCACAGCTCTCCTACGCCACTAATGCAAGCCCTTGGCCAGTCAGGCCGTAACTGGATAGCTGAGGGGATTCTGCTGCAGCAGATGCAATGAAGTACATGGGATGAGTGTGTGTGTGTGTGTGTGCGAGAGAGGGGGTGGTAGTAGTCACCCAGTCTATGTGAGTCCTGCTTTTTTTTATTAGAGCTCATTAGGACAGCAAATAACTCAGTACCCGCGTTTTCATTTAAGCAATAAGCCACTGGAGGCTGTGGCTCGCAGTGATTTAGAATAGCTGAGAGGCGTTGTTAGGCACGACGCAAAGCACAGCAAAGCCGTTCTAAAATTACTGCAAACCATGGCCTTGAGTGGCTTATTGCCTTTATTAAAATGGCGGTAACACATCACTGTAATAAATAAGAATGTAAAACCTTCAAGAGATTTTTTTTCTCTTATTTTATTTTTCAATTGAACTTCCCCGCCAAGCAATCCAGATCTTGAGCAGTAGCCAATTTAAGTGGCTGGTGGTGATTTTCACTTAGCTGGTCAACATTTTGTTTTGTCCTCCAACATGACTCAGGCAAACAGAGGTGAGAACCAGAGGTAGGTGCTTTGTAATATAACCAATAGCTGAACGCTCAAAACTTCCCGCAATCCCCCTCATCCCCGCCTCCAGCCCCATGTGGCAGGCTAATTAACCAGTTGGTAGGCCCAGCAAGGACAGAGGGCCACACACAGCTGCCTCGACCTTCTGCAGAGCCAGGGGGCTTCGGCTTGGCGATCTACTAACACATTTGGACGAGCTAAGAGAGAAAGGGTGGAAAGGTTGAGTCAGAGCAGCTGAACCTGCTGCTGTTGAACAGTCAAAAAGCGCATCTGCATGCACGCTCAAGTATTTTTGAAATTCTTACATTGGATTTGAAAGGATTCTGAGGGCCCGAGGGGCATGAAACCTGATTCGCAACACATAAACAACCATGTTTCAGTTGGTAAAAAGAAAGAAGTAAACACATAACATGCATTTGTGTGCTTTTTTCCACAACAGGAGTGGAAGTGATAAAAGCATCAGCCAGTGCAACAGGCTCCGGTCAGGTGGCTTGAGACACTGCACATGAGCTGGTGGGGAGTTGGGGAGGAGGGGGGGCAAAGTCATCCAGTCAGCATACCCTTTTCCTCACTCTTTAAATCTCCCTCTTTTCCTCTCCATTGCTCCTGGAGTCTTGTTTCAGCAGCTCTCTGCGATTGCAATCAGTGAGATGTGTTTTTTTTTTTTTTTTTTTCATTTCTGTCTGTTTTCGAAAAATGCTCATAAGGCTGCTCCAGCTTCTGTCGGACCCAATATTTTGTGCATGTAGCGTAACGTGACCTCCACTGTTGCAAAAGACCGCCTTGGAGTGACCCCTGACTACCTCACACATGTGCACGCTCAACCCGTAGCCACATGCCACACCACAGTTACGGAGAAAGCGGCTTGTTTTCATGCACATATGAACACACATATGAAATATTGGAACATTAAGTCGTACTTTTGTGGATTTACACCCTCCATATATGGGACTAAAGAATACACCCCATTTGCATTGTGCAAGCTTGTTTAACTATCCAGTGCAGTATTTAATATGAACTGTCCCAAGTACTGATGCAGTTGCTCTCTAGATCCACTAGGAGTCATTTTTTTGTTATGATTGTCTGTTTATTACAGTAATACTCTTTTCAGAGGGCAGACATCAACAAAACTGATTTTAGCTGTAGTATATGTATGTATTCCCACCAAGGTGACTTGGCACTGGTGACGAACGCATCATTGTTTTGAGATATATAAACACTGAAGTCACAATGAGGATGATGCTGCGGTGTACGTGGGCAAATGCAGCACATTTACAGTATTACCTCTTCACAAGGCGTTTCCCCCAAATTATGAGTTATCCTGATTTCATGTTTGAAGGATGTAGAGCTAAAAAGAGGAATTAATGCACTCTGGTCTGGCATTGTTCTGACTTCCTGTGGCTCATTGTGATGATCTTACAGTAACTCAGTATCACTCAGACAGTTATCTTTAGGTCAGTGCTTACAATCATAGTCCGGACAAACAAGGTAATAATTAGGCGCAGTGACCGGCATGCGGTTTTCCTGTTTGGACGGGTGTTGACGTGCTGCAGACAATCATAACCAACAGGGCCACTAGAATTGCTTTTTGGGTAATAGAATTTCTAATGACGGGGAAACTATTTCTTGGGGATGGCGCGAGTATTTCATCGAGTATTTTTTTAGGCTTTGGTGGTGGTATTAATTTCAATTTTAGTGCCTGCATACATTTATATTCGTATTCTCAGGAGCATTTCCTGCATCAGCTGTGTTATGAAAATGGCCCTTAATTGTGTACTTTTCTAATGACCCTTACAATGAATGGACTAATTCCCCCAGAGCTAATAGTTTTGCTACATGTATTCATTTTGTATCATCAGTAAGGCCAGATGAAGAACTGACATTTTTCTACCAGCGGGTGAATATTTTGCAGCAAACACAGGTCATCCCTGTTAAAACAATGTGGAAATAACATTGCAACTGAGGGTACATTTAGTATCCATTGTGCTACTTCAGTTCAGTTTTGGTCTCTGACCTGATGTGTCTTCAGTCACAATAACATGCGTGAGAAAGAAAGCTCACCTGAATGTCACCAACTAACGAAACTTCCAAGAGTGACAAAGTTTGTCTGTCATGTCTCACCTCCAAAAGACACGTACACACACACACACACACACACACGCACACACATACACGTGCACACACACCCAAACAAACTATTTTCATCTATTGAAATGAAAGGAAGCAAATAACAGTGCATTAGCACAGGCTGAATGAACCCTTGCACACAAAAGCATTTGCACACACAAAGGTACTTGGATTATTTTGGCAGCCGGCTAGTTTATTATTTTGTTTTATGGGGCTGGGAGGTGGGAGAGGTTGTTTTGCGCCACTGCCTGTGATACGGCGGCTCTGTTTGGAGCTTGTGAGAAAGGAAGCACCAGTAAGATCAATACATCCTCTACGTAGATTTCCAGCAGAGTGTGACGTGCGTGTGGGGAAACAAAGCCAGGCCGAGGATACTTTGCTTGTTATGGATTTGACATGAACTTGGCCCCGGGCCCTTCACAATGTGATGAATGTATTATTTGATCTTCCTGTCTTTGTTAACCTCCTTATGGCCCTAGCACAGTGATTCTCCCTCTTTGTGGAAGAAGCCACATCTCTAGCTTGGCCTTTGGATTTTATTGAAGTATAATAACAGCCATGATGTTCCTCTCCACCAGGGCCTTCCCTAGCCGGCACACACACTGGGCACGGTGCGGTAAGCACATGTGATAGCACACTTCATAGCACAGTTTCAAATTTACACACAAGGCGAGGTATTGCTGAGGAAAGCAATGAGTGCTTAAACAGCTGCATCAACGGGACCTTGACATTTTATCAGCTTCATTATTCAGGGCTGGAGGATGTGTGCAAGTGTGTGTTTGTGTGTGTGTGTGTATGCGTGTGTGTGTGTGTGTGTGTAGGGTCAGACGTTGTCTATAAATAAGTAAGTAGCCAATAGAGGCAGACAATGACAGGGTAATATTCTTTGGATCTTTAAGACGTCAGAGCCTTTGGACAGGATTCAGACAGTCTTTGTTCTTAAAAAGAAAGAAAAAAAAAACAGGAAGACAAAGTCAGACTCCTTTGCTGGTTGGTTTAGTGGCAAATGTGTCACCTTTGGGTTTGGAAAGTTACACATATTATGGGACAAAAGAAATATAGAAAAAAATGGTAGTCAATGGTAATATGGTTAAACACAAATAACAAACTTAAATCATTTAACATTAGTATCAAACAAAACAAACACAATGTGAAAGGAGTACACTAATGTTTTACAGTTGTTACATACAGAGAGTGCAACAGTAAAAGAGGTAGAAAATGTATAAAAAGGCTTCTGGAAATTCAGTTACATGAGGCTGTTTATGCTTTATTTTTATGTTTCTTTTTTACGGTTCTGCCTAAAGACAGGGCATAAACGCGTGTTCTCCTCCGCCATCATCACCTCCTTTGCTTCTGTTTACCACATCTAAGCCATCACACACAATTCATGCTCTGAAAAATGCAACCAATACAACAATAAGATGAACATTTGACCAAATTAGATATGATAAAAGCATTGGTTCAAATGTTATAAGATTTTGTTGACTGAGGCTGAACAAAGCTATTAAATTAAATGTATCAAAAATCACTACAAATGTTGTCTAACATTTAAGACTTAACTATAAAGAACCAAAGATAAAGCTGTTAAAAGTAATACAAGTTCTGAATGAACCAAAGCACTCTTATGTGTGTCATATAATAAAACAAGCCACATATGTGCAAGTGGTATATGACTATGTAAAAAGTGCATTATAAAAAGAGCGGACAACGGCGTGGTAGTTGTTTGCTCCATTACATCCCAGTCCTTTCCAGCACATGCATGGTTCATACTACAAAGAGCCTCCATGCGATCCCAGGGCCTGTTTGCATCACTTAAGCTCAATGCTTCAAAACACAAATGTTAGATAGGACGCTCAATGTGCAGTGCAATGGACCCTCACCCTGGCTGTGCTACAGTCACTGTGACCTGGAGCCCGTGAACCGGCTCCACCACCGACAAAATAAGCCAAGATCCTTTCAGAAAATATGTCGACGAGAGGGAATTTCTTTTGGAAGAGCAATGAGGTGAGAGAAATGTTCTGTAGATGTCTATAGCATGACTCTACAAATAAAAATGGAATGGTGGGCTATTAACGAGAGCTCCTGTCAAATATCTTTTAGTATTAAAAGAGGCAGATGACCAGCTGTCAGCTGCGGTGGGCAAATATAGTATTGGATTATTCACAGTGAGTCTTGCCAGCAGGAGCTATGTGCCACCAGGAGTTGTCGTCTCTGCCAGTGGACAGCCTGCTGTGTGTTGTCCTGTCCTGCCCTGTCCTGTCCTGTCCTTACCCTTCCTCCTATGGCTGTTTTTCTGGTGGTCACTGCCTGACTGGCCTCTTCATATATCACTCAGTTTTTAGGGCTTGAGTACATGGTAATTCTTACAAAAATACCAAATCCACACCACCGCTGTTTGGGAGTGACCCCGAGGTCTGAAGACTTAATGTCAGGCAGACCTTTAAAAGCCCAACTCCCCCACAAAACACCCTAAATTGGTTTTTACTTTCAGGCCAAACCACATAGTAAAAAAAAAAAGATGTTACATCTCTGAAAATGTATGATAACAAATTTTGTTTTCATCTCTATTTAAGGTTTGGGCAAGGCATAAAGTCTCAAGCGAGGATAAGATTAGGGATAACGTTAGGGTTAGGCTTTATAAACAATGTTTTAGGTGAAAATTATGACAAGATCCAAAAGACTAAATATGGAGCTTTGCCTCTGCATCAGCTGGACACAACAGACCACAAACCAATCCAGACACAGGGCACTGAAACCCTTGTGGACTTTTTTTCATGCGCTCTCCTTGCTCAGGGGATTAGCCATCAACCAATCAGCTATCGAGGCCCCCGTGGACGCCAAACTAGATAATGACACATTTTTGCTCAACGGGCCATACAAATTAAAAAGGCATTCATAGTGGGGGGATGAGCACTGTCCACTGCCACGGAGCTGTTCCAGTCATTTCTGGGAAGGTAGTAATTTATGATACATGCATAATTTTTTTCTGCTTCTTTTTTTCCCAAATGGTCCATTATATGACAGTGAATCAGGAGCCTGGAGTTGAGTGGTCTCCGATGCCTCTTCACATGCATACCTCAACAGTGCAGCCCGCCCCCCCTACACAGGATACAAGAGATTTGGATGTGCAGAGCTGCACTCAGCCCTGATGTCAGAGATGACTCAATCCAGAGGCGAGTGGGTCCAAAACGCAGCTTGGAGATCCTGAATGGAGAGAAAATGTGAGGACTAGAGTAGGAGGTATTTGTTTCCATCCCCCCCGGTAATGATGTTTTCTCTATTAGATAAAAATATTCTGCTCATTTCTGTCAGAAAGGCTAATAAAATTTTAAAGGGGATTCCAAAGACTACACATGTCTCTATTTAAGAGGAGTGTCAGCTTTCCGTTTGCACCGAACTCTAAAACCCACTTGAGTTAAACACACTGATGTGTTTAGTTTTACCCTCTGCGAGGCTCACCCTCAGAACTAAGGTCCCGGGGGAGGTTGAGATTAGCTAGTATGTGATGAGATGGTGACAAATATCCAACACTCCCCTGCATCAACAATCCCAACTTGTAACCACGGTGGGGAAGAGGGCAGCTCGGATTGGACCGGAAAACAAAACAAAACAAAAAAGGAGACTTAGTCAGGAAGCGAGGTATCCATTTCATGCCCCCTCCGTTTGCCTGCCACCTGTTGGACATGATCATTACCACGAAGCAAGGGCGTAGGGGGCTAAGCCAGCCACATTTATATCAACAAGCTGGGATAAAACTGTCTAATTATCCCCCACGGCCCCCAACTCTCCGCACTGAGCCGGTCCCATTTGCCCACCTGGCCTGCAGCCAAACTCTGCAGGCTGGTATGTATAAGCACATCCTAATGACAGCTCTCTTTCAATCCCCGGTCTTTGTAATTGCCCTGGAAAGCTTATAGACATTATGTGGCGCTAGTCCAGCTCAATAATTAGGAAGGTCAAGGAGAGGTTTAAAGCTGTATAGTTATTGTTGTATCTGGTCTAAATAAATTACTGTAATGGCAAGTGGAGAGGGCAACAACCGTGGTCAACTCTGAAAGCAAAACAAAATCAAAAGGTGGGTTTGGTAACGTTTGCACACAATTTTCAGCGGTTAGATGCATGGAAATGACTGGTATTCTCTAAATGAGCGTAATTCCGCCTTGCATGTGCACAGCATCCATGCACATTTACAACTTGTGGGCAAACGCTTAAGTGAGCAAGAGTTAAGCTTTGATGATCAACCTTGCCTGAGAGCAAATGTAGACAAAATGTGAACAATTTGCACCTGTGCAGAGCTGACTATTATCATAACCGTTTTGATGGTTACGGAGGGGGGAGCGGTGGTAAATGGTGGTGGGCGGGAGCGGGGCATCAACACCCCCGAGGGAGGTAGCATTAAAGTCTTAATTAGGACGCAGGGGGAAAGACTCAAAGTACTCCAAGATGACGAGGGACGCAGCAATGGGAAACTGGAGCTGATCGTCTTTCGTAGTTCAAGGCTAATTGCTGAAAGGGATCTGACATGAAGGCACAGGAAGACATGGAAAGTATGTAATAAGTTGATGTGAGGTCATCTCTAAAAGCTGTCGAACTAATTCTGTGTATCTTCATTGGCTTGTAGGTCCATGTTTTGAAGAAATCACAGTCGAGGAGGCCTTGCATACAGTGACATTATAATTAACTGAGACTGAACAGCAAATGTGCTCCTTCAGTTCGGTGTGTTTTGCACTTGTTAATTCAAATGAAGTAAATGATCGCTGTTTCTATTTATTTTAGCAGCAACAGTATCCTGTAAAATATCGTCATGAACATTTTTGAATAGAAAATATTTCCTTTATACGCTTAACCTTTTTCACTGAGTCGTCACTCAGCAAAAGCTGGTGCAGCAGGCCTGCCTACTTCCAAGAATCTGTTTGTCCATAAGATCTCTGATAAAGTGGCAGCTGTGGAAGATATGATTACTGCAACTGCAAACATGCCGGCAGAGGCTGGACACGAGCCTGAAATCCTGAACATAAGATATGTCGCTGCATGTATGGTCACACAACATCCCATCGTTGGAGCCTGGCAGAAAGTGGAGATAAGAAAATGTCAAAAGATATAGATATCACAAACCTTTACTTATTATTTTAGTTGAAGCATGCACATAAAATCATCTTTTTGCCTTGAAAAGCAGATTTGTGATCTTCTGCTACTCAAGTGGCCTTTCATATGTCCCAACCAAACATGAGTACTTGTCACCTGGCCAAGGCGACTTCTGTCATAACAACACATTACTCATAAGAGAAACCAGATTTGCTTGAGTGATTTAGATCAAACAAACATAAAGTTATGATCTATTACGCTACATATCCAGGAACTGGGCTTTCCAGGAACTGGGATTGCTCTCTCTGTCATTGCTCTCTCTTGTTTTTTTTTTTGTTTTTTTTAGGTGTCATCAATGTAAAAAAATGATTCTATAAATTATGAGATATGTGAATCACTTGTTTTGCTTGTGTAAATCATAAACTAGGGATGCAACAGAGAATAGCATGCCATGCCCTGTATTTGATACTCTATATATTTGCCTTATTTGTCCAAATTTATTTCTGAGGTCAGGTATGGGCACTGGTGGGAAAATCGTCTCAGCACACCACGTGATGAACTGAAACTTAAGAGTGAAATACAAAACTCTCCTCAAGAGTGGTGAGTGATGAAATGACTGAATCTGCTGCAAAAAGATCCACGCCATGAAGCAGCAGCGATGCGGGTCAGTCGAGTAATGTTACGTGATTTCTGGGTAACGAAGTCCTTCGCACTTCCAAACCTCCAAATTTAAAAGTTATCACATGCTAACACCTTGACTTCCAACGTGCGAACTTGCTTTGACGCAGAGCTCACGTATTGCTGTTTGGGAGACAGTTTGAATTTCACTTTGTCACTTCCTGGGGGCAACAACAACATCTGAACTTCATTTGGGTAAATAGGACCACGGCGTCTCAATTAGCGCTGATGGGACAGTCCTGGAAAACCTGGATATTTTTTAAAAATCTGGACTTGAGGTTCTCTTGAGTGCTGATGGTCTGTGGATATTATCATGGAGGGATCACTCTTGGTACTTCTTGTTTCTGGCCTCAGGAATACATGAATGTTCACTGAACTAGGCCACACTGCCCATAAGACATATGGATAACAAATTTAAAAGCTTATAGTGAGAGATATTTTCCATTAAGCACCCTAACACAGAACGAAATAAAACAACTAATCCTAATAACCCCCTCAAATGAATTCCTTGCGTGGACATCATTTTCAAACATTTCTTTCCGGACAAAGCCTTTTCTTGCCAAATTTGTGTGAACTCAGGCACACTGCTGTTCTAAAGATCATCGGAAATGATTCCCCTGGCAGTGAACAAGAACTTTATAGAGTAGTATAATGCAAGCCTACCCTAATAAAAATACAGGTGCTTTTTCTTTCAAAGACTTTTGCAGACTTCTGTTCAATTACAGCTAAACAGTGATATATCATTCATTTATGATTTGACAGATTTTTTTTTTTTTTGGTGGAAAACAGTGCTAATAAGAATGACACAGGCGCAAGACAGCATTAGGGCTTCCACTTTAGCTTTGGCATTTTTTTTTTCATTAAGTATTTTTTGTTGTTTGTGAATGATTTGCCAAACTTTTCCGAACATCAAAATGCTAGCTTGTGCATCTCTCGAGTAAAAGAATGATCCCCGGCTTTGAAGCAGCTGAATGTGCATTGGAGGGGTGGGGTTGGGGGGGTAAAACCCTATACAATTTCCACTTGAAATAGGAAGACAGGGCTCCACTGGGAGACACTAAATTGAAACTAAGGCTGTGCCTGATGGACCACAGGATATGCCTGCAAATTTAGACGTATCAAAATGGCGAAAAAGTCTGTTAGTGCCCATTCATATAAACTGAATGGCTTGTAATGTTCTCAGGCCCTTGGAGGATACTTGCAAGGTTGAGGAAAGACTACAGGAAGAGCAGAATGGTTTTGACATAACTTTATTTTAGTGCACTACAGGTTTTCTCTCCTCCCTGCGGTTTAATGTTGTATTCCACTGGGTCCCGGAAGGAAGCAGCCCAGTAAATCCCTACTGCTCGACTTTAAAAGGAAACGGTATCTGAAGACAGGTGAAAAACTGAAAGATAAATACAGCCAGGCCCCTCGCCCATAGTGTTTCTCTCCAGAGGGTAATCTCTGAGCCACACAATATAATGGTGCAGGCCTTTGGTTTAAATTTAGCCAGAGAGGAAGCTATAATAATGAAATAAAACTTGCTCACATTTGAAAACATAATTCACGTGATTAAAAAGTTGCATTACATATAATGGACCGCTGGCTGTTTTTTAGATAAGCTCGTCAGGTGAGGAAGGTATCTGGTTTTTCAGGCCAATTTGCAGCGTTTAACTGGCAGGGCGCGCACAGTCCCATCTGCAGGGGATTCTCCTTGTTGGACCTGGGGGCCTTTAACACCACACAGGAGACACGCCGGGGGGTGAGGGGAGGTGGACGGGTTGGTAGGTGAATAAGGAAGTCTTCACTTAGCTGGCTATAATGAACTGAGCCGATGTTGCACCACTGTACGGTTTAACATTTTCCCTTTTTATTGGAGGAAGGAGGTTGGGGGTTGAAAAGTAAACAATGAGAAGTTCTGCAGCCGCATGAACTGCTCCCAGAGCGCTTCAAAGGGCCCTCCATATGTTTTCGAGATTTGAACTAAACTCCGGTATCGCCATTTAAAGACACTCTTGTTGATGTTTTTTTTTTTTTTTCTTGTGCAATTCTTTTCATTTCACACTGTTGCAATTTAGTGGAAGAGAGTGCTTCAGATGTGAGACAAAAATATGCATTTGCAACAACTAAAAGAGAAAGAGAGCTTATGTTCTCCTTGATGCACACACTGTGGAAATGACACCATTTGTTTTTTTAACACATCTAAGGGGTATCACAGTTGCCATGGTTTTGTCTGTTTCTTTGTCAATTTGTGTTTTTAAACCAGTCTAGTTGTACCTTAGTAATCATTGTCAGGGTGTGTCTGGTAAGGAGGGAAAACATCAGCCATCTGCTGTACTCCAAGTGCTTGTCATGATAAGATGAATATTAGTGTAATAGTTTGCTGATGGTATCCAAAACACCACTGAGTGGTTTATGGGGTCATCTACTTACACTCCAACTTACTCTGTAATAAATAGATAAAAGTCGCAGAAAGCACACACCTCAGACAAGCCCTATTCATCTTACAGGCAATTTCCAGCCATGCTTATCGAGCAGGCGTTACTTTTGCATGAGCTGACCTGCATGCTTTCTAAAGTGCTGGCCATATAAGGCCCAATTTCTTGTTGATGAATATTTGATGCAAAGTTATTTTTCTGAATCTTAGCAACGTTTTGCTCTCGTGAAACTGCTCAGTCTTTTGTTACCACATTGGTATGCAAACCCATGAGGGGTGTAACTCACAGCTAGCCTGTAAATTATGAAGATAAGTAAAGACCTGTGGTCACCGTACAGATTCATTAATAGAATAGTTTCATTGTCCGCCTATAGTTAAGCCGTGAGCTCATTATTCTTTACTTAAAGGTAATCAGCGGGCCTCCCTGGGCTGTGCATTGTGAGACACAATATTTACATATCTGCTTTAATCATTGCGGTTCATTTATTTTAACCCTATTGAAATAAACGTGCTCGAGTATTACCAGCTGGCTAATAGAACAGGGAATAGAAAAACTCCTGTATAAACTCGACAATAGTGGGCTGCTATGGCATGAGGCATTTCAAAACAAACACAACTGACAGCAATAAACCGTGCTTCAGAGACCCAAGACAAAAAATATATTCATGGATTTAGAAATAGTATATCCTCAGAAGGATGTTCTACCTCATTTTGCAGGAGTCAACAGATGATCACGATGGTGTCTTCTAGAACAGGAAGATCAGTGAATTATTACAATAAAGTTTGCGGACTCAACATTATGACAGTATATGTTCAACATGCTGTAGGACAAAAGACAGCTTGCCATAATCTTTGAACAAGATGTAAGCCAAATGTGCAGAGAAGCATAAAAAGCACCATGAAACCCAACTGTTTCAATGTCCAAACACGCCATGACCACGGACCATCTGTTTTTCCCTTGTTACATTGGGAAACCAATAGAGAGGTCCACAGTGATGCGTAACCTCAATAAATATTGCAGATCCTCAGAGACAGCCCCCAATTTGTCCACTGGTGATTCATCTGGGAACTAATAGTGGAAGACAATAACCAGCGAGAGGAACCATCTGAGAGATGTCAGTAAACATGTGCATAAATCACACTGACCCAAAGCAATGGTAGGAAAGTCTCTCCACAAAATCAGCTTGTGGTTGTATGACTGTACAGCTGACCGCAGGACATTGTTAGGGCTGTTCCCAGGTTCTTAGTGCACTGGTCTGCATGAGTTATGAGAGCTTGTCCTTCCAGTGACCCAGGAAGCAATTAAACATTTCTCAAACAAGTGAGCAAATCACTGGTTGACACAAAGTAGGCGTAACAGCGAATGCCTGCCAATTGAAGCAAACATTGCTGTGCATCCCTACTTTCACTGAGCTGCTGCACACCTGGATGGATGTCTTTTTGACTCGGATGGTGACTGGTGGAGATAAAGTTATACCACTTTTTGTGAGCAACGTTAAGACTCACTCCCTGAAAGAGGTAATAATAAAGTGGTGTAAAAGTGGCTAGTGTCCCAACTCTGATTTGTCCCTGTCATGTGTGACACAAATTTTATGTTTTCTAACAAGACCTACAGAGATTTGCATTTGTCATTTCTGAGCTAGACCACATGGCCATGTACAAAATCAGATCCAGAAATGTGAGGCTTGCAGAAGCACATAACTCTTATGTTATTGACCTTAATTAATTGACATCATTTTGACACATTTTAACAAAGTCGAGTCAAAACTCAAAGGTGCATACCATGGCTGAAATATGTTTAAAACAAGGCTAAAACTCTACCTGCCCTGCTACATGCAAATGAGCAATCTAATGGCATTGCAATGCTTTTGGAGGCCTGTGTTGTTGGTGATGGAGCTAAAAAATAAGTTTGTAGCAGCTGGAAGATGTTCACAAAACATCAGATTCTTCCTACAACAACTAAATTACGCAATTATGCTTGCCTTACTTTCCTGTGAACACATGATGACACAGAGAAGCTCAGTCTTACAAGAGCAGAACATGACTGTGCTACAGGCAGTCTTGTTATTAAACCTCTCTTTGCTTTTTCTGTTTGTTCTACATTTGTTCTACAAACTAAATACAGGCTCAGCAGATAAAAACAAATGTCTCTCTCCAAACTAGCCTACATATGATACTGTAGTAATATTTGCTTTTGGCACCATTGTTATGGTTCTACATTTTTTGCACTTTTGTTGGACTTTGTCTTTTGAGTTTCCCTCGGACTCTGTGTTTATGGTTTCAGCTCTGCTCCTGCTCTGTGTCCCTTGTGTTTGCCCCTCTGTGTGACTCGTCGGTGTTTTCACCTGTGTCTTGTTACCCAGTTTGTTAGTCCTTCCCCCCTGTGTTTTCCTAACCAGTCAGCTCCTATGTCTTTTCCCTGTGTCTCCCCTTGTTACCCCCCCAAACCTTGCCACACCTGTCCTGAGTGCAGTCAGCCCTGATCCAGCTGCTCCTTCTCCAGTTTTTCCCTCAGCCAATCCTCTTCTCCTGTCAAGCCCGTCCCCCAGGTGTGTCTTGTTTCCTGATTAGTTCCTAGTGTATTTAAGTCCTGTCTTCAGTTTAGTTCTTTATCTTGTTATTGTGTTGCTCTCTTGCTATGTATGTGCTCCTAGTGCTCTCGGTGTTCCTTATGTTTTCTAGTTGTAGTTATTAAATAGTTTTGTATTCTTCTATGAAACCTGCCCCTGCTTCTGCCTTTGGGTCCACTTTCTCTCCACATGTGACAACCACAGCTATATGACGACTTAACCACTATTTATCCACTATATTGCAGTAATATCTCTACCATGCTTTATGACTAGTCAAAGCTGGTGATGCTCAGTTTTAGTGTTGACAGAAGAATGTTTTGTTGAATTTATTTCTTACAGTAAAGCATGGCATGATCTTGTTGGTGTATTTTCAACAGCAGTGATGCTACTGAACAGAAATAGGCTACAGTTTAATTTGACAAAATTTAAAAACTGATTTTCACATTTGTGGGCTGCCACAGCAGGGAAACACTACTGTGGCAGCAGTATGTCTTCCCACCAGATGGGGAGGCATTTCTCTGCTGAAAGTGAAACCTAGAAGTCTCCCAACCAAAACAGAAACAAAGCTGCAAGGTCCTTAGATCACATGACCTAAATGGTGACTATATCTACTGCACTAACACTAGTGGGGGTAATGGACATGGCATCGTTTTTTATGGTTGCTCTGCATGTCTTTCCAAATTTGCTGTCAGTTTAAACTAATATAGTGATATGGCTGACATCCTGTATGAATAGTATAAATAGCCCTTAAAAGATCAATACTTTTGGAGCCCTGATCTTTACTGTTTTCAGGGTTGGGATATACCTAATCATGTGATCCTACCAACTGGAAAAATTGGAGGCCTAATGTTTGACCCTAAGTAGAAGTTAGGTTTATTGTGGTTATTGCTGGGTTTTTTTCCTAATTAGATTATGATTGTTGCCAGTGTGGCCCAAATTTGAGCAACTTTAGCCGACAATTATTCCTTCAGCAGCAGACACATTAACACTCAGTTATAAACACCCATGCACATGCAAAAACGTCATACCCATATATCAACATCCATCTAATCCGTATGCAGTGACAATTTTATTGAACTCATAAAATGCTTGCAACTGCCCTTAAGCACATTGTATTTTCAGCAGGCGTTTTAAAAAGGCTTAAATTACACTCAAACAGCATCAAGATGAATGGATTGGCAGTACTAATGTAAGTACTTTTCTTTTTTTCTCCTTCTCAAGACAGGGAATTTTCCTCTGCACTACCGTGCCAAGAGCAGGAGGGGAAAATCAACTCCATTCAACTATTTGTCAACTCCCTTTAGAAACATTTAATAGTAATAAAATTTATGGCTCCAGTTTCCAGAGGATCCTGCCAGTGAAGTTCATCACTACGAAAGCAGCAGTAAATGCTACCATTGTTTCCCCTTTATGGATTATGATTCAGCCTATCACTATGGTTTTATTATCTATCTTTCTACCTAACTATCTATCTACCTATCTATCTATCTACCTATCTATCTGTCTATCTGTCTATCTGTCTATCTATCGATCTATCTATCTGTTTTTGCAGGTCTAGATCTTTCACAGTCGTTGCATATTGTCCATAAGGAATAGGGCTTAGGGTAGATACACTCTCCTGTCTGTAGGATGAGCAATGACAGTACCAGGTAACTTTCAGGAATCCCCTGAAGCGGTGCTCGCAAAATTGAGTTGCCATATGGCAGCAGGGCTTAAATGATGCCTTGAGACAGGTTACCGCATGTGTCCAAATGTCATTTGTGTCAGCTCCATTGAATTCCTACTAAAATCTCTATAAGACCTCTGTGCACGGGCGAAAAAAGAGAAGATGAGCAAAATAGCTGAAATGAGCAGAACTATCTTTTGCCGTCTAAAGACAGTATTGAGTCATTAGGCCATTTCATCATTCAGGCTGTCTGTGATTTCCTCACCGTCTCCATTTTAAGACTCTTCTGGGCTTTTTGCTCCATGATTCCATTACTGTATAATTCATGAGATATTATAAAACATTTTAGTCATAGCATGGATCACAGTTCAAAGTGTAAACCTTTTATTGGACAGAGTAGAATTGCCTATAATAAGGTCATTAAAACATAACGTAGTGGATTGTGAATCTGACAGCATGAAGGGGAGAAGGGAATCATGGTCGGAGTGAGTTACAGCCCATCAAGGAGCAGTAAAGGGCAATGATGAATTAGTATGTATTTTTATTTTTTTTTCTTTTCCCTTTTTCATCCTGACATTGGGAAGGAAATGCTCCTTGTTTTCTTAAGGATGTGCAATTTTCTTCTCTTCATCCCTTTCAAATCCTCCTGCCGAACCCTCAAGCCATCAAAATGAGGATTTAAAGGCCTTTGGCGGCAGTTATGGCTCCCTGCAGAAGCTTCCTCGTGATACCTAGTGGCGACTCTGTAAGGTCAGGGAGGAAAACCAATTTAAAGAGAAAAAAAAAAGATATTCCAAAAGCCCTGGCAAAACTTCCGCAATTCAGTTTCATATGGAGCATCAATCAATCCCCTCGCTCTCTCTGCTGTAATTACGGGGGCTATGTAATAAATTTTTTGCAGCTTTTGAAGCGATCCTAGAAAACATTGAGTGATAAATGTTCCTTCTGAAAAAGGAGAGAGTGAGTCACTCTAGCCTGTAAGACAATTAATGTGTCTTCATTTAGACATGATAAAAAAAATCCACTTTCCTTGGGATTATTGTGCTAAATCAAATTTTATGCTATTGAGTTGCACACTTTGTAAAGATTCTTTATTATTACTTGAATAAAAGTTTATTATAATTAAGATGATCAACGTAAAATGTTATTACATTTTGGATTTGCTAAGCATTTAGGTAACCGTGATTTCCATCACAGGGTGTTACCAGAAATCCTGTGTTTATCATCTTTTCTGATCATAAAATGCAAATGAAAGAAGGACAAAAAAAGTAGAGCTGTGTTTAGCTAAATTTAAACAAACCACGGTCACAAACTGTAATCTTACCGCTGCAGAATGCTGTATGTATTAGAACAACACACTCAAACAGCACATCTGTGCACATGTGTAGATTACATTATGAGTTGGGTCCTACCGCAGAACCCTGTGTAATTTATGGGGAAATAAATCTATCCCCTTCCTGAAAATTAAAACTGAACTCTAAAGGGTGGCACAGAAGAAAAGCTCTCATTTCAAAAAAAGACAGGAATGGAGCAACCCCCTGCTGTGTACTAAATCAGTCTGCATAGAACCAGCGGGCTCACCGACGTTTGGTTTCAGAGTTTTTTCGCTGTCAGTATTGAACACTGAACGGGCACAAGTCTGCATGAGACTAATGTGTATTCGCATCAACGTTAAAGTATGCGTCTGTCATATCCCCAGTGAATGGAGGGTTATTTGTGAGCCAAGTTCAGATGCTGATGGTGCTCAGCTGACAGGTGGCTGGAGTGATGATGGAGCTGTGGAAGCCATATGCAAAAGAGAAAATCTTGACACTGTACGCTGAATAGTGATGGCTCCATAAGGGCGCTGGGTTGAAATGAAGGGGGGAAAAAAAGGTTTGGGATTTCTTATGCACTCATCAGATAGTTTAAGGAGGTATATCAGGCCAAACAATATTTTAAAATTCTGTCCACAGAAATTTCAACTTGTTACTATAAGTTATTTTAACATAATAATCTAAGATAATTATTAATTATCATATTGCGTGATTGCCAGCTTGTTTTTGTCACCATGAGATATAATTGTTGCTCTTGAGCATTTGACTATTAACTATTAACATCACTAATGTGATGTGCTGATTTATGATGATGATGATGATGATTATATATTTTACTGTGCACTTTTTTGCCTTACATTACTCAGTAGGTTTTCATTCCTAGTGTCCACATTCTCTATTGCGTCTCCACTTGAGAGAGAGGAAAACAGTTTAAACTCGACTAAAATATTTCTTTATTTATCAAGATATCCAGTGTGCCACACTGTGCTGCTAACCCTAACCCTCTTTAGTGGGGCCAGCAGATAATATCTTTATTATTATTATTTTTATGACATAATAGAAGTGCAGCATTTGTTTGAACTGGTATTTTGGACTGCTGTGTTCATTTAGGGACTAAATGTAGCTGGACTATTACATTTTCTTACAAGACTTGGGTTTCAAATCGTTGTTGTCATACAGCCGGCCTTACCAGTCACTTACCAGTACTTTGACTTTACCACCACTTTACATTTGAGTGAGGAGAGCTGTGTTAAAAACAGCTTTCTGCCACACTTCAACTTGGCCGTCTCTAACCTGAGCACCTCCCTCCAACACACCTGTCCAGCTGGTAGCTACCTCCCTGTGTGTTGCATGGACCGAGACACTTTTGCTGTGTTGCAGCTGCATGAGTAAATAATGGCAAATATTTTTCATTTGTGGGCATGGGAGTGGGCTTTATTTAAAACTCGATTCATGGTGTTATGATAAGGCTGAGGTCTCTAAAATGCGATTTTCATCTAGTTGCAGTAATATTACCAAGGACCTCCCTGAAGAAACTTTGAGTTCAACTTAAAATGTTTCTGAGCGCACTATATACGCTGTGAAAATCCTAAAAAGTAACAGAACAAAATACCCTGCCGTTGCGTTAGTGAATTTGCTGCCTAATTTCTTTCAGATTGTCTCCAGATGCTAGTTTGTATAAGACCCAAAACCATGCTGACCGAGTTTCCAAGTCTGTATTAGCTATTGGATGCTCAAAAAGTCACTGGAAGATGCTAAGTGATGTCACACGCTAAGTAGATGTAATTATTTGAGTGCAACGGTCATCAGACCTCTCTTTCACCAGTGCACACACACACACATGAACCTGCATCAAGCTGTGTCATTGCGACTGAGAGGTGCGGGAGTCAGAAAAAAAAGTCACTAAATCCTGCAACAAGGCTGCAAAGTGTTTGGCAATAGTTTTCAGTAGAGCAGCAACTAATCATTATTCTCATCATTGATGAATCTGTCTATTATATTGTCGATTAACTGATTAATTGTTTGGTCCATAACATGTCAAAATTGTGATGAAAAGTGCTCATCACAATTTCCCACATCCCAAGGTGACGTCCTCAAATGTCTTGCTTGTCCCAACCAACAGGCCACAACCCAAAGATATGTGGTTTACCAACAAGAGGACTAAATAAACCAGAAAAAAAGAGAATTATGAAATTTTCACTAAAACAATCAATCGATGATCAAAATAGTGTGTGATTAATTTGATAGCTGGTAAGTTGGCTGCCATATGTGTTGTAAATGTAGTCGTAAAATTTCAGTGGCCACGCAAGCAGTCAGAAGGATTTTTCTACATATCCAGAAATGAGAAGCCAGCATATTCAGACAAAGTGGGCTGTTTCATCTCGTCCCATGCTGTAACCAGTGGACTCAGATTAAGTTTTAATCTACTCTCTGTGCTCCAAGTGGCCTTCAAGTCAAATGGCAGAAGATGAGATTACCTGTAGACTAAATGGCAAAATTCAGCAGCTTGTTTAATCCAAGCGGGGTGCAGGGCTGTAGATAATAAAACAGCAGGCCGTGCGGTCCTGCCCCGACACAGCCTCATTCTCTATTCCCACACTACAGGCTTTCCAAGAAAGGAAGGGATCGCCATTTAGGAGTTTTTGGATTCTTAACCAATTGTATTTCCTGAAATTAAGTTGTTACAGCCAGAGGGGCTGATGAGGTCCCACTTGACAGGAAAACCTCAGGCTGTTGGCTTAACTAAAAGACCTGTGGCCAAGGTCACCGACAGTATAATTTTATTTTATTTTGTTTCTTCATTACAGTCTTCTGAAAAATATTTTGCTGCCACTACATATAAAACAATGTGCTTTTGTTCAATCATGGTCAAAAATTATAACCTGATGTCATGATGTTTGCGTTGACCTTTGCAACTTCCTTAGATCCAGCAATAACAATTAGTGTTCTGGCACATGTGGATTTGCACAGTGCACTGCTTCAGCAGAAAACAACCTGAACCTGAAACATAAATGAATAAATAAATTAAAATCAACAGCCTGCTTGATTCAAACTAAAGCAATATAAAGCTGTAATATCCTACATTTAATATCTGACACTTCAAAGCGCTTTGGCTTTTTCACTGTTTGGATTTGCGTTATTGTGCATAATAAAATGTATAATATGTATTATAATTCTTCTTAAAATGCTATTTTCGCAGGTGTTTGACTTTCAGCCGGTCTTGCACATATTATGCAAAGATTCTCCTGGCTCGAATGAATGTGACAGAGAAGCTGACTTGCTCTCTGAACTAAGTCTTTTGTGAGTCAAGCGCTGCTGCACCACAGACTGAACCCAGCCAGAGATGTGTAGCTCCTGGCCAGCTGAGGGTCATTTGCTTAATGCCGAATGAATCTCTAATCCTGTGTAAAAGTCAGGTCTGTACTGCAGACACAGACATTTTTGCTCCTGTAGGTTTCAGCCAAATAGTCTGCGCTGTTCCTCAAACTGGAGACAAGGTCAAGGAAATAATGTTTGATCTGTTATGGCACTCTTATAATTATTTGGACCCTGGAGGAGGACCTTTACTTTGGCTCAGCTACTGCCATCTAATATTTCATGTACAAGACATGAAAGCCACATTGCTGCTTATGCGTGGTTTCAACAGGCTGCTGGAAATTCTTAAATCTCTCTGAAAATGTAGTGAGTTCCCCCATCACTGCGATTTTACTAATTACTTTTAATTAAAGAAAGTCTGTAATTTTTTTGGCAATTAACTAATGCTTTACACGTAATTGTTTCATATTCTGGCTCTATTAGGGGATTTTGACTCTGTTTAACTCTGAAACAATTCAGATCCTGTTTTTCGGAAACCTCTGTGATAAAAGTGAAAAGTAAAACTGGAACCACGCTACGGTAGTGACCTCTGTTCTGTATTGCAGATGGGAAATGAATTAGAAATAGGTATGAATTTCTAATACAACGCAGTTTCCATATTTGAAGTATCTGCAAATGACATTTCCACAGGATTAAGAATTTGAAAAAAATCAGTGTAACAAAAAGGAAAACTGAAACGGACAACATTTTAAAACAAACATTTTTCTCAGTTTAGCTGTTGATAATTTTACATTTAAAAAAAAAATCAATTGAATTGATTTGAAATGGGTCACATTACATATGCGCTTTCATGAGCCCAAACACAACTTATTTTGCATACTTCTTTCATGTACAGTTGATTTTCGATGCCAAAATCCAAATGGAAAAACTCTGAAGTGACCCCATCCCAGTTCCTTTAAGTTCAAAAAGCAACTAATGCACGCAGAGAACATGATATCAGCAAAAGATAACCTCAAAATTTACACATTACACACACTACAGTATTTCCCCGGCCATAATTTTTCCAACTTTTCCATTCTTCAGCAGAAAATGCGAGGGTCAGCCCAGGAGAAATAGTTTATTGCAACTTTTAAAGTCTTTTATCATGCTGAACCCTCAAAGATGTGCAGGCCTAGCTGTGACCCGAATAGGAGTGTAGGAGGAATTTTAAAACGCTGTTAAAACAATATATATTTTTCATAAAAACAGAGGTAAAAGTTAAGCCGGTGATGTTTCATTCAATAAATCTCCCCACAACTAGAGAGGACCTGGAGAAAACCGGCTTATAACGCAGTGAACTTGAGTGTGTCTTTACAAGTGAGGACTTATATGAGAGTTCAGCTGCTCTATAAGATGTCCCCTCGGTTGGACGGGCTGATGCACGTGTCCGCCTGAATGGGAGGAAGCGGAGGAGGACTGGGAGTGGGTACTGAACTCTGAGGTGGGCGACTTCTCCTCGACGCGATCATTGAGGTTTAATTGTTCTGAATGCAGCTGGTGATGAGTTACAGGCTGCACAGACAGCAGAGTGACAGCATGACAGCTTTATAGGGAGGAGGAGAAGATGTTAAAATGGAGGCCTGGCCAAAGAATCATCTGCCGGACGGTCTGCAGTGCCTTTGAAATGCTCTCTTGCTCTCTCTTTCTCACACACACACACACACACACACACATACACATAGCATACACTCTCTATGTCTGTTCTGTTCAGATGCATAATAACTCAGATACCTGTTAGTTTTATTTATTTTAATTTTTTTTGCAGAGATAATTCTTATTAAAGATGCAGAGAACATTTACTATCACTTTCAATTAATACTTTGTACACACTGTATTGTTAGAATCATAAATAGGCAATATCGTTCATGTTTTCTTCCTAGTCGTTTTTACTTCTTCTATTTTTTTCCATTTCCGCATTATTTCTCCCACTTTGCCACACAGTGTCATCAACGCAGAAGATTTTGACGGGTGTGAGTTCATCATGTAAGCAGTGAATTTTTACTGTACATCCCAAGGAGGTCTATACAAGCTTCTCTACACTTTTATTCCACACATTTATTCCATTCATTCATACATCAGGCTGGCGTCAGCTTTAACATGCTGCTGGACAATAAATCTGTGTTGCTGTTCTGTTACAATTCTGCAACGATGTGAACAAACTTGTGACCTCTCTAGTCATCCGAACAAATCATCGAGTTAAACCTCCGATCTCTCCGATATGGCTTGAATGCAGAATACCTAACACAAACAATTTAATAGAACTTGCACTTGCAAATGGACAGTAGCATTTAAAGTGCACTATTCAAAATCGCGAGACTATTTAGACTCGGCTGACAAAAAAAGTGAAATTAGACCCTCATCATCAGTCTATAGATTAAATGCGCATTTCATGTTTTTCTTTTTGTCAGTTTGGTGTAAAAGCCCTCACTTCATTTGACCCTCACCAATTCGGCATATTGCACCTTTTAAAAACTGCTATCAGCAAACTAAATCTGAGCACCCTCGCATACTCTGTGTCAGTATAATAAATTGTTTACGGCTAGTGTTTGAGTTTGGAGCAAATGTACAGAGGCAATTATCTGTAAGTAACAATTATGGGTTCTATGGGGTAAAACATGATACAGTAACAACATTTTCAAACCCCTGAGGTTCAGGCAGTCATAACAGTAGAGAACAATGCAGCTTCTAAAAAGAAAAGCACATCATGACTGCGCAATATGCCATCATTCATCACAAATGGCCCTATATTCTCTCGCTCTGATTCTCTCTCTCTCTCTCCTCGCTTAGTATCTCTTCTCCTCTTTCCCTCTCTCTCGCTCCCTCAAATGCCGTGCATTCCTCTTTGTTTGCTCATACTGAGCCCTCCCTGTGGAGCCCTGGGTCTGACTTTCCCAAAGCCGATATTAATATCACAGGCCATTGTAATGGAGTTATTTTCATGGAAGCCCCGGAGGAAGTCACGTGGCTATGATTAGTCCCCCGAGGGCCCGGAGTCTCCATTAAGCTCGTTGTTTTAGCTCACATAACCATCAATGAAGTGGAAAAGCTGAGGAAGTAGCTATCACTCGGGCCGGCTGGGGTGTTTTCTGAGCACCTATTTTGTTAATGGGGCCAGAATATTTTCCCTCGCTCTTTTTTTTTTCTGGGAGGGGGGGATTATTCTTAAACTGTGGCTTCCAGAGAGAGCCTACACATGTGTGCGTTTACATTGACCCACCACCATTAAGATTGATAGCAATGGGATCTGGTGGTTAACACACTGTTTAAGCCTGGCGAAAAAAAGGGGAAAAAACAACATAAGGAAAAGCACAAGGACTCACACACACTCACCAACTACACGCAAGGGTGAGCTCCAATGCATCTGCCATCAGGAAGACAACTTGAGTTAAGATGGAAAAAAAGCACCCTGGAATACATTTACTCTGTCAGGTTACTACTTAAACACACATGACTGAAAAAAGCAGACACTGCCACATGCATGCTTCCTCTCATAATTCTGTTCACCTCTCTTCTTGACCTAAAAGCCACTGGGCCACTTTACCACTGGGCCACTTCCAAGGAAACAGGAAGAACTGGGCCAGAAAGTCAGTTGACAGCTTTCAGATGGACGATTGGTGATATCTACAATGCCTTGTGCTCAGAGGCTGACTTACTTAGAAATCTGGAGGTTTTCCCCTTCCACATTACCAAACGGTGATTACTAAGATATGAAACTTCTAACTGTCAAACCAAATTTTCTACTGTCCTCATCATAATGACGGCAAGAAATCATCACTGACCTTTCAACAAGAAAATACTACGATCCAAGAAAAAGATTTTGCTCAATAAATAAAGTAAATAAAGTTTCTGACAAATCACTGAAAGTATTATTCATTCGTTTCTGACTGGGAGAAAATATAACGACCATCTTTATCAATGGAAATATCAGACTGTGAAATAAATGGATCACATTTACAGGCAGGGGGAAACTCTTGGGGATTTTTGCCTGGTCTTCCACTTTAGAGGTTGATATAATGAATAGAAACCCCTGACAGATGTATTAGATATATCAAGTCATTTCTTTGGATTACTGGCATATATCTATGGTTTGGCTTCAGCTCAGAGAGTGACATAGGTCAAAGTCGGGTCAGGAAAGAGCTCAGGCATCCATTAACACTTGAAGAAACATGTATAGTTGAAAAAACAGGAACTGGTTGTTAAATAAGAGCTTGCTGTCCCCTGTAAAATGGACACGGTGCCCCGAATGGCTGAATGTCACCCAGCAGGCCTTGGGCTTCATAGCTGCTCTCCCCACTGTCTGCACCCCGTCCCAGGACGGTTGTCAAAGTGTTGTTCCACTGTCTCCAAAACGCATTACCATGCTACTTGTCATTTTAACTTGGATCACAGGGCAGGTTGATATTATAAAATCTACTTGCCAGCAAATAAATCCAACAACTTTATTGTTATTTTTTTTCTATTTCAGATTATGTAAATACCAGCTTGGTCGCCTCATCTTGCAAATGGAAGATGGTTCTCGCTCTGGATAAGACCTTCCATTCAGTCACATCTGCATGTCGTCCAAAGTGATGTAAGCAAGTTCCCATCACTTTCCCTTATTAATGTCAGCTCCATGTTGGGCGCTGAGCTACATAAACACCCACACACATGTTAATAATGCACACGCAGCAAGACTCACGTGGGCCCCATTTGACCTGTGTGTGTTAAACTGACACACATATAATACGCCATCTATCCCTGTTCCCCATGCTGCTTGGTCCCGACTGGGCCGGGGGGAAATGGAAGATCCACATGGAGCTTGTGACACCGTGGCCCTCTCCTTTTCCCCAGCCGCCTAGACCAGAGGAGGCCGACCGGCCCGCTGCACATTAACTGGAACAGGTGCAGTGAGCGGGGCTTGTTTTTCTTCGTTGGCTCCTCAGGAAATCATAAAGCAAATATATTGCTGGAGGACGGTTTTCGGGGTGCCCTGTGAGCAAACTGAGAGGGGAAATGGATCAACGAGCGGCCACCGGGGACAGTAAATCAACAGGCTAAAAGGAGAGCTGAATGTACTGTGGAGGCCCCGGGAGCCCAGCCCAAGGCCAGGGCCTCTGTCAGTCAGAGCCTGGTGTTAATGTCAAAGCCAGCTGGACCTGGCAGCACACGCCTATAAGGAAATGATTGAGCTGTCTGTGTCAATCGCTGGTGTACCACTAGAGGCCATCATGTCACAGGCCAGCAACAGCAATTTAGAGGAACTTTAAAGTTGATCTTTTCCACCCCAAATTTCCCTTTCTTTCTGTGACCTTGACATCGGGGAGTGGATCGTATTTTGTTGCCTCCTCAAAGAAGTCCCAGAAGCGTTTTCTTTATTTTTTTGGTCCTATTTTTATGACACTGATATAAAAATGACTCTTCCTTCAGAATAAAAAGTCAAGACAGCCTCATGGATGGCGAGATTTATGTATTTTCATGTCTCAAGCATCTTCCAGGAGAGTGATACTGCTTTTGAAAACGTAGGAGGCAATCCTCAGACTGTTTGGAGTAATGGGTCATCACTAATCGATTTGTCCTGCCTGTTTAGGCTCGAGTGAGATATCCCCGTCCCTCTGTCAAATGCCTCGGTGCACACAAATTTCTCACTGGCTGAAAAACACTTTCTCTCTGCTACTGCTCTTGATTCAATCATCGTCAATCAGAACCATATGGTGTTTCTTGCCTTACCCCTCACACACGCACACACACACACACACACACACACACACACACACTGTATTCAATGCCACACACACTCTGTGCCTGCCCTCAGTGTTTTTTGCCTCTCGCCTAGTTTACAAATTAGAGCAGCTGAGGTTTGCTGCTACTTCAGACAAGCCAGTGCTGCCAGTGGAGGCCCGGCCCAGGCTGGTTACCTTCTCAATGGACCATTATGAGCTGGAGACACAAGCTGGTCCAGCCCAATTTTTCTGATTGAGTGTTTCAACACATCATATAGGGAAACAGCTGTACTACAAATTAGCGTGTTCTCGGTGACGTTGACAAATGTGCTGCTTGGGCTCCGTAAAAGCCCGGCAGTTTCCATAGCCTTCTGTTCCTGCCCAGACACCTAGACACCCCACAGACACAGACATGCGCGAACACACACGCACTCACACTATATAGAGGTCTTTCCATGCAGTTTAGATAAGTGGTTTGAAAAGTATTAGAGTAATAATCCATGACATTTTCACATAAATAAATGTCAGTTTTCCTACTCACTGTATCAGGTACTTTAGGTCTTTCCTTGGAAAAACCCACCAGTCCAGAGAAGGTGATGTATTTTACATTTACAGCAGCAGCAAGAGCAGTTTGTTTACAATTAAAAAAAGAAGAAGATCAGGGGGAGGTGGCATGAGCAGTGACAGCAACCATGGCCCGAAAAGTGCGCTACCTACAAAACAAAAGTTTACCAAAATAAAAAGAAAAAAAACTGGACAAACTATTTGACTGACAGCTGATCTGTGGCAAGCGCAGTGCAGACGTACTACAGCGATGAATGCCTCGCCAGAAAGATGTCACCACAGTAAAAACAACAACAACAACAACAACAACAAGGAATTGGTGGATTTCCATTCACAGGTGATGGGAGTTAAGTAGAAGCACTGCAGCCCTGAAGCAGCTACCAGAATGCTTCAGTCCAGCTGGCACGCATGGGGTTTGATGTAAAAGTTTAGGTGAAGCAACACAATTTTCATCAAACTGTCAGACCTCTTATGTCAGGGATTTGAAGGGCTGCAGTCTAAGTATGTGTGGTTTGAGTGAGAGTAATTGTACCAACGAGCTCACTAAGTATTTTGCAACTTAAACGAAAATGCTCGGTTTAGGAGAAGTGAAAGTATTTTTGGGGTTGAACTGCTGGAGTCGGCAGCTGGAAGGCAACGTGTTCCAAGGTTCATGTAACAGGAAAATAAAAACGGTACTTCCCCATTTTTACACTAAGTGTAATTTCATACTAAATGAAAAATCAATGCCCACAGCAGAGGTGTATGGTAGGACTAATGTATCACGCTCTGAGGTTGCCAGGGATATGCCTCCCTGTTTTGTTGCCATCCTGCCAGTCAGCGACCTCCTGTGTTTATGGTGAACAGGACCAATTGCTAAAGTCATTTAACTGCGGTGAATGGTAACTCATAATTTCTCCAGAAAACTATAATGATACCACAGCATCTTTACTTCCTTATTCTGATAATGACACATTGTCACTGCTTCCTGTTTTATTATCATCAGCATTGCAGGCTGTCTGGTTTCTACAGTGCATATTCTCATTTCATGATAAGTGCCAAAGAGAGATCCAGGTAGATATAGTCAAAAGCTTCACAGAGCTATAATAATCCTGATTAACATTTCGAATTACATACTGGCTCGCATGAAAATAGCTGTGATCATGAGGTATAAGCATGATGTTGACATGGTTACCAACTTCAAAACCCAGGTCTACGGACCAAAAAGCGAACCTAATGATAAATTGAAGCTAGACCACATGCTAAGTTTGAAGGGGAGAGTGGCAGGGTGTTTTTGACATTTTCTGTGTATCCTTATGATGTGCAGCCAGGCTAGTCTTCTGATGGGAAACATCATCAGGCTCTTGTGCAACCAGGAAAGAGGCCCAGTGTTATTCTTTCTGCCCAACAGAGTGGCAGAGACACGCTAAATATCTTCCCATAAATGTGACCCTGTGTAGGCTACTGGCTAAGCATCAATAGGGTGTGCGTTAGCGTGTGCCAGGAGGAGCCAAGCCCCTTTTACCACAGAACTCCTTATACATCTGACTCCTCACGTCGTTTTGGCATTTTCTCCTCACGGTCGCGGCACCTGAATTTCATATTACGACGTGTGTTTTAAAAATGGGACCGAAACGCTGAGACATCACATTGCATTGCATTGTGTTTCAGAGGCAGTGGTGAAAGTGGTGAAAGAAGTACAAAAAACAGTCAAATTTAGAAAAACTCCTCCGAGCCAGAATAAAATAAGAGCCCTCAGTTCAAAACTTAACTTAGCTATATATTAATGCCCCAAAGATGGAATACTTGCTGTCACAGAAATGTAAGACCTTTAATTTGAATGTAACCCATACAGAAATCTAATATATACAGTTCTGTGTGTAAGCTCCTATATCAGAGAAATCTTATCATGCATGTTACATATGTAGCCATATATGAACCAAACATAGAGTGCTGACTTGTCATAAACATTTTTTATTACAAAAAAATTGATTTAGCCGCATTCAACAGCGTACGACTGACAACACATACTGCATGAGTGCAGGGATTGGTCATTCATATCGAAAGATTCAGCAGACCATCGTAAAATTAATATCATGTTAATCAAAGTAACCCTTTTCTCCACTATACTGTAAGTGCAGAAATATGAATATAAGGAATGTTTGCTTTATGTATTTCCTTGGCACCAAAGTTCCCTAAAAACAAACACACTTAAGAAATAATGCTTCAAAGCTATATTTAAGTAAGTGCTTGAGAGTTCTCGTAACCCCCCTGCCCCCCATAAGAGTTATATTTATCTTTTGGCTATGAAATGTGCTGCATTATCAGTCTGCACAGTTTGCCTGGCTTTGTAACCTCCCTCAGATTTGCAAGGTTTTGTGTTGACACGACCGCCATGATCATCATGACAAGGCACATGGTGAGCGGGCTGCATCCAGTTTCTTCAGACCGAGTTGACAAACAGTCATGGGCTAGATTATACACTTTTCAAAGGAAGCGAGGGCTGGGAACAATTTTAGCCAATGCAAAACCACATATTTCATATGCACGTTTCTGCCAAGTGGGTAACACAATCTCACATCCCACTGGCAAAATTAACGTTTATGAGTGTTTTAATGGGCTACCTCAGACCTGAGCTTTTTAAAATTATGCTTGTGCTACCAGAGCCTGTGAAATGATTTCAGACCAATAAAGGAAACGTTATTTTCTACCACATTCACTATGAATGAGAGCAGCTCCCTTCAACAAGTCATCTGAGTTATGGCAATGATGGAAAGCCCTCATTTTTGAACTACAAGTAAATCAGCCGTAGAATTTCTGCACTTGAATCAAAATGTTTACATTCGGTAATGGGAGTAAAATATAATGAATGTGCAGACACCCACAGCAGAAGAGACATGCAGACTCATTGGTTTCGATAGATTTAATGTAACATGGGTACTGGAGTGCCAGGAGCTGCCTATTTGTGTATCACATTGTTTTTTTTTAGTTTTTTTTTTAGTTAACATCCAACCATCCTGTTATCAGAGGAAAAAAAAAACATCGCATGACCTTAATGTGATAAAACTGTGCTTTTTTTTTGTTTACACTTCTCAGTGGCTGGAAGGCCGATGGAGAGGTGTGAGGGGGGCGGGATATCTATCAGAATTACAATCAAAATCAGATTCAGTTCAATAACCAAGTAGTGGACAGAAATGAATGTGTCTTCGTGTAAAGACGCATTGAAAACTACTGACACTAATGGTGCCACAGAAGGTGTGACAGTGCAAAGTGACAGTGCAACTGACTCCAGACATTTAACATTTAGACATTCAGTGACATTCAGACACTGAGTGAAGGTATGTTAGTGGAGCAATAAGGCCGTTTATAATGGTGCAATACTGTCAATGCATTAAACTTATTTGGATGTCAGTTTGCAAAGGGGGAGGAAAAAGGAGCCAATTCCTCCAAGTTGCAGTGGGTTTGTTTTTATGCAAAAATAAAACATTGTAAATCCACACATGGGGACAATGAATTTAAGAAGGGCATCCCATCCACTCTTTTTAAAATGCTGCAAATCTACCAAACAAAATTGTGATGACAGGCGTGGTCACTGGTGGGCAGTATTCCCAGCACACAGGAAGTGACCAATCAAAATGCAAGAGCGAAATGCAAAACTTTCTTTTTAACAGCAGCGAGTGTCCAACTCCGGCTGAACTTGCACCACACGCACCACACTATACTAAGTCTTCAAAATTCAGTTTACTTCTTGCCGCCCCTCGCTGCAGCCACGTGCAAACTTTCCCTGTGCCACTTTCAGATAGAGAAAAGGTTAAAACACCACCACAACACTCTACTATAGATTCCACGACTCCCACTGATTTTCAAATGACTTGCGTGATAACTTGACATAATTATGAGAAAAAAAAATGTGTTACATTTCCACGCTGTGCCCTTAATGCTCCTTTAAATGCATGTCTGCCAGTTCTGTGTTGATGCTGTCATGATGAAGACATCTTTATAAGCACATGGGATCAGGGCAGACAGCTGTATATTTAGAAAGTTTCACTCCTGACCCCTGTAAGGTTGGCCATGGCCCCGTTTAAGGGGTTAAAGCCAGAGAAGCCCTTGTAGTCCAGGCGATGAAATGTTGCGTCAATGTGAATAGATGTGTGTGTTACTGCTGCACCCCTGCGAGAGAATCTGGGAGCCCTTTATCACCTTCCCGAGCTGCTGAGCAAAAATAATGCCCCCTCTGTTATCCTCATCACCGACGCAGTGAGCAAGTCTGAGGGGATATCCTGTTGGCGAACCAAACGCATTCATCCTGCTTGCGGCGGTTTTGGTGACACAAGATTTACAAAA
>OMLB01033788.1:0-21411 GCA_900302555.1 Myripristis jacobus
CTGTTATACAGTGGTGGAAAAAAGTTTTCGGACACCCTTAAAATTTTACACAATCTCAAATATTATCATGAAATATTTGTGGAAAAATATTATTTGTGTTTCAAAAGGTGTGGCTGCATTAGACAGATACAAACAAATACAAATTATATATTTTTTGTTTATTGTTTACAAGAAAAACTAACAAAACTAAATTCTTGACAGTTTAATCTTTATCTTCAGGCGTGTTTCCTGCGTCAGGTTCCTTGTTTTAGCCATTTTTGTGTCTGAAGAACTTTCAAATGTGCTGGCTTTATATAGACACGAAGCTTGGCAACAAAAATTGTGTCTTTTACGACCTTCATGACCCAATACTCAAAATTTCTTATGTATTTTTATGGAACCAAAAAAAGTTTTTAATGGCTTTTTTAGGATTTGTTTAGTATTTTGGCTGTACTAAAAGAACTAAAAAGTACTAAAAGAAATTGCACTTGAAGACCTAAGAGTGATTCTTAATGCAATATTTCACAAATGCATGGGGTGTACAAAAACTTTTTTCCACCACTGTACATTTGAGTCGAGTTGTACTGCAGGTCACACAAGCCTGGGCAGAGATAGTACGGGGAGTAAACCCTTTGGCTTCACAATGATTCACTATTCACTAGTGGGTCATTTCCTAGTGGCATAATTTAAAAACGATTCAGTGCTGCAAAAATCCTGATACCCCTAATGTTTTGACAGCTGGATGTGTGTCAAACCCGTGTGGAAGTGTGCTACAAGACATGAAGGGAGATGGAGCCGAGTCTTACCAGAGTGCATCCGCTCTATGATGATGGACTGGTGCGGAGGAGGCTGCAGGAAGTGAGAAGCTTGGGAAATGGCCAGTGCCAGACCACTTCCCATGGGGCTCTGGAGAAGACACATTACTCCATTTAAAAAAAAAAAAAAAGAAAGGGCGAAATATGTTCCAATTATATTCTAATTATAACCTGTAACATAAATCCTCAAGCACCATGCTACATCCTACTAACCGGCTTGGCTTTCTGGCTGTTCTTGTTGTGTGCAACCAGGTTGACGGGCCCGGGTTCCATCATGGAGCCAGGGAAAAGGTGGGCAAGCTCAGCACTGAAGGCTGCTGATACAGCCTCATTGGGAGGTGTGAGGGGTGGCGTCATGAAGAGAGGTGTGGTCTTGGGCGTCGGGGGAATGACGTCAGAAGGATGAATGAAGAAGCCTGGGGCCGAGGAGGGGTTGGAAGGCACTGAGTTGTGGATGGGTCCCACGCCAGAGGCAGCAGCCGCAGCCGCTGAGGTGGTCTGATGCAACTTGGCCTCCAATTTGGCCTTCTGTTATTAAAACACACAAAGGGACACTGCTAACTACAAAATACAGTATATTCATCCAGTAGCACAGCAGAAGCTAATTCTTTAAAGAAGAATAATTCAATCCTCAGATGTCACACTTTATCCTCAGATGTCACACTTAGTTTTTATTAGCCTATAAAGTACAATGCATTCCCTAAGTTATTTTATTCTTATTTTATTTTTAGGCTACACACAAACAGGGACCATTTTTTTGGAAATGCAACTTTTTTGCTCCGATTTGACCTTCTATCCACATGAAAACACGTTTTTGGTGAAAACATAACTTTTGGAAAAGTCTGTCCAGAGTGTAATTTTCTGAAACGCTGTTTTCCTTGTGTCATGTGAACAGTCAAAACCAAACAGTTTGATAGCACTGATATCACCTTTGTGACTCTGCATCTTTGTGCGTGCTCACAGTAGAATTCTTACCTCACACAGGTGAGACTCTGATCATGCAGTTATTTTCAACAGCTTGCATTCATGTGTGACTTTTAGGAAGAGCCCAAAGTCAACCTCAATTTTTGAAAACTGTAAAGTGCTGCACATGCCAGAAGCATGAAGATGCAAATGCCATGGGAACATTGTAAATGTAATAATAACTTAAATCAGTGATTCCCAAAATGTGGTACATGCACCACTGGCTCTACCTGATGGAGCCAGGCCTAACAATGGCACTCTAACTGGTCCTCAACTCAAAACCAAAAAGTTGTCATTTCATTTCATTACAGACAACAGTTATCACATACATCACACACCACATTACAATTACTGTAAAAATCTGTTGCTAATTGTTTCGGTGTTTTATAAATAATATCTGCCTGTGCTTAGCTACATGGGGTGACATCATATCACATGAGACATGCAACACGTCATTCCTGTGTGGTCCTTGGGAAATCTGGTTTGGCACATAGTGGTGCATGGCCTGAAAAACTTGGGAACCTCTGACTTAATATTACATGCAAATGGGAGAAATAGGTTGCCAAGCACAATACCAATGATTTTGAATATTTGATCATTCACTACAATTTATCCACATTTTACATTGCAACATTCCATTTAACAAATCATACTGAAGATTTCATGACATAAAATCAAAATCCCTCAATTTTCAAATACGAATTTTTGGTTGAAACATTGACCTCATAATGTTCTGCTTCTGCGGCTAACAAAGTCATCGTCGCTCATGAACCACAGAACTGATAACTGGCTGTATAAATGGAATACTGTTGTGAAAAAGTTTTAAGTCTCTGAAAGTTCATTTTCATATCATAGTAGAATGAATGGAAACCAATGACTGGGTAAAAGGGAAGAAAAATGATATCGTTCTAAAATTTGCCTGCTTGCTTTGAGAAAAGATTTGCAGAAATGTGAAGGATATAGATTTTGTGGATATTAGGCTACACATGAAGTGGTACGGTAATACAAATATTCACCTTGTACATGGCTTCTGATTTTAGTTTTCTTCAATCAAAAGCCATATGCAATACACCTTTCCTTGCCTTCAGCTCCCCATAGCCTAACTTGAATTTTACCACTAATAACCCTGGAAGACCCAGAGTGCAATCCTGTTTGTGTGTTTGAGGCAATCTCTAACCTGCTGCTGGAGTTTGAGCAGCTGCTGCTGTTTCTCCTGCAGGACCTGGAGCTGCTGCTCTGCTGACACCATGGCGTGGGATAGTGACTGGAGCGCCACCTGGGCCGCTGAGCTCAATGCCGTGGACGCCTCTCCCACGGTGCCTGTTGACAGGCCGCCCACTGCAGGGGTCACGCCAAAAGTACTTACTGGGGTAGATGAGAAGGGCAAGGTCAGGCAATGGCCAGCTCACAGCATCAGGTGAGTTAAGTACAGAGTACAGTGGTGCGCAAAAATCTTGTTTCTATATTAGACATTATTATCCATATATCAGAAACTCTGATAGTTGTGTAGTATTTATTTTTGTAGTATTTTTAACCACACTGAGTACTCCAGATGGCAGCACGACAACTGCGTAAATCCTCCTATCCCTTAACTGTCATGAAATATTATTACAGAAACTCATTTATCTGTCATAACCTCAGGGGAAGGAACACACACACACACATAAATGCACAAAAAATGCATAAAAGCACAGTTATTTCAGTGAGTTTAAGTGCAGAATTTTCTAGTTTCTTGTTTTGTATTTGAAAATATTCCTGGTGTAGAAAAAATGAACATGTGGTAAATTTAACATCCAACTTGAGCATTATTTCTGTCCCTGTGTGTGTATCCTCATTTCCATGTCAGCACTGCCCATGATATGATGGTCAAACTTATAGTGGCTAATACCTCAATAACTGACCATTTCTATGTAATAGACATGGGTAACTACACTCAGTGAAATTAGTGTGCACTGCATTTTAACTTAATAGTATCTGTGATAAATAGCAACTTTTTGGACCAGGATATACCTGCTATACCTGATATTATGCCTAAACTTGTACCTATGAGTTAACTTGACTTATTCCCAAAATAATGCTCCTCATTCATTGCAATGTTGCTTTTAGCCAGAAGATGTCATAGTAAGACACTGTGATAAACATAGCATAGGTTTCCATACAAAAGAAATATAACACACAGGGAGGTTTTTTTTATGGGTTTGTAGTAAAGGTGGGGTGTTGTTTTCATGCACTGTGGTGCCAAGCTATAAATATGCCAGAATGTGTGCTGTTCTAAAGGATGAAGAGGCCAAAAGTAAGTTCTCTAATTCTCTAATCATATAATGTCATTAAAACTCATCTGCACACAGAGAGGGCTATGGGAGCTGAATGAAATTGTAATAGTATATTTATAGTTGTATTTAAGTTAAGCAAAAAATTCTCTAACTTTTAAAATTCATTAACCCTTCCGAAAGGTCTTTTTTCACTCTCTTCACAAATTTCACTTCGTTTCTTTTTATTTAAAATGGTATTTTTCCCCCTATTTTGGTAATTTTGTGGTACTTTTTTGTCATTTTCAGAGAACATGCTGCTTTACCAGTGAACATGCTGGCGTCGTCACGCTCAACACGTGTGCCGTCACTAGTGGAGATACAAGTAAAGTGCAAGGGCTCAACCTCCAAGAGCCCAGTCAGTGCCGTGAAGCTGCCCTCTGCCGCTGCACAGCTGCTCACCTTTCCATTCCCTACAGGACACACAAACACATCCAGTTAGTCAGCATAAACTTTGATACTGATGTCTTCTTTTTGGTGTTCATGAAATTAACAGATAAAAAAAGAAATGAAAAAAGAAACAGCACAATTAACAAAACAATGCATACAAAATCTGGTTAATACTGGATGTTATTTTATTTGTTATTTATTTGCCAGATAAATATGCTGCCCATTAACAAACAATTGCACTCTGATGTACCAACTAAAGGTCATACACCAACAGCAGGTTGGAGGTTGCAACACCCAACCAGCTCTCCAACTGTTGTGCACTGACACTGACCCAAGCCTGCATCATGTTTTTGGTAACTGCATCTCAATTTTTATTTTTTTTTTTAGGTTCACAATATAAAACATTTTCTACCTCAAGCAAGCATAAAAACTCTTGAAAAAAGTAATGAAAATTTGGGACGTGTCAGGAATGCTCTTCATGGGAATGTGAAGGCAATTGTGAAATTTCAAATTAGTGTTTTTATTACATGCAGTGATGGACTCGAATATGGGCTCACTAAATTGATAGGGTTCATTCTGAGGGATGCATAAGTCTACTCAACACATTGTATGGCGATCCATCCAATACACTGCAAGATTTGTTGAATTAAGCCAAATGCTTGGTCTGAAGGTAGAGCTAGACAACAAGTAAAGGTTATAAAAAGTTAATAGGGCGCATGCTCTCAGTAGCATGTATGTATGTTAAAGAAAACGCACCCATTAGATTTGAAGGTATCAAATTTGACATTTCGGCCAAAAGGTGGCACAATATGAATAATCTTCCTTTGGGGACTACGACTGCACTAACAAAATAACATGCCAATCCACATACTTGATTTTTTGATATCTTGTATATAAGTTCATATTTTTTTGCCTGAACGTGGTGCTAGAGGAAAGATTATGGGGTCACCAACATGAACAGGCTGCATGGTCTGGGTGTTCATGAGCATCTTCTGAATAGAATCTGAAATATCACATTTGACATTTTGGCCAAAGGGTGGGTGATATTTGGGTGGCGCTGGAGGAAAAGTAATGAGGTCACCAAAACTGTCAGGGCTCATCCTCTGTGTAGCATAACTGTGCTCACCAAATTTTATGGTAATCCACAGCTTCTGAATATAGTGCTGGACAGAATCACACGGACATTCTAAGGCCCTGCCTGCCAGCGGGGCAAAAGTCCTTAATGTGGCTACAATGGTTGCAACCTTATGAGCATCAGTACACTGCTCATACCTGAGAGAATATCAGAGAGGTCAATCTCATCTGACTGGACTCCGATGCTGCTGTTGAAGGCATTCTTACAGGAGGAACCGCTGACCTCCAGGTCAAACAGCACCGGGTCAAATGGAGAGCTATACAGACCATACCTGGGAAAGGAATTGATAAGGAAATGAAAGGTGAGGCTTTCCACATGAGGAACTGAGGCTTTAATGAAACGCTGCTGGCTAATTTACCCTATCACATGCAATAAGTTCATATAGTGTCAATCCACAAACAAGAATTGTTCAGTATCATCATCATCAAAAACTAATCGGAATTTCAGTCAAATGGTACTTCTGACACAAGATTACATATTTTTTCACTAACATAAGTCAAAAAACTGTTAGTATTTACTGAAAGTCTAAATTTATCAATATCTGGTATGACCACACTCTTTTAGAGCATCCCAGAGTCTTGTGGTACCTAACCCCATCCTCATGGTGTCCTTCAATTGCACTTAAGGTCTAAATAAGCTCTTTGATCAGTATAAAAAGTAATAACAAAAAACTGGACAAATTATTTTTAATTTATTAAATGTCATTTTTCAGTAATGCATTTAGTTTTTCAATTGATTGAGGACTGTCTGTGAATAATATCTCATCAACAAATGTAATTGATGCACTTGTTCCTGTAATTGTTTAATTATAGGCTAATAAGAAAACATTAGCCAACTGACTTACTAAGGTACTAGAAATCAAAGGAGCTCTTAAAAAAGGTCTTTGTGCACCCTCAGCTTTTGAACCCTAATTCAAAGCTTTGGATAAGTACCTGGTCTGGAGCAGTGCCTCTAGTGGAGTGAGGCGGTCCTGCAACTGGCGGGACACAGCAGTGAGCAGGGAGGCGCAGGCAGTGCTGCAGCCCGCCAAGTCCTCCTCTTTCACATAGTTCAGCAACACAAAGTACCAGAATACTGAACCTGAGAGCAGACATGGGAGAAGTCAGCATCATTATTTACACATGAAACCATTTCATGTGTAAGACAATTAGTAGCCTCGAAAAGCTCATTTTGGTATCAAGACAAGATGTTCTAGGGAAATGCAGTTTTAATTTTGAGAAACAGCAGCTCTAATAATACCACTGCTATTAGATATCACTCATCTCAACCATGGTGTTATGTGTTTACAATAATTATACCTGTACTGCAATTAATTTGACAATGCAGTATTGATGTTTAAAATGATTTATAACAGCATCTTTAAAAACAAAATGTTTTGTGGCCTCATGTATATATTGATTTAATTTTACTTAATAGCCCTGGCTATTCAAGTTTTAGAGCACTCCCTCCACTATACTGGTGGGAGGGCTACTTACCACCTGTTGCTGCTGCAGGTAAATAAGGCATATTGTCCAGCAGAGCCTTCAGAAGACCCATGCCAAATCCCTGCTGACCTGGGTCCCCTTTCCCATTACTACAGTGAAGACAAAGGGAAACACACACACACACACACACACACACACACACACACACACACACACACACACACGGTTAGGGCATTATCAAGCAAAACAGTCAAGTCTGTGCTGGTTGTTTTAGACATTTTAAATTCTTAGGCAACTTTTCATCAACAGAGCCAATGATGTTATGACAATATTGGTCTTTGAGGCCACATTGTTCATCTCAGTGTGACACGCCCTCTGAAAATATTTGTGTGAAATTATTGGTGGATGGCCTACTCAACAAGGACTGTATACAGATGAAATTACAATATAATGTCATTATATTCTTTTAAGATGTTCTAATTGCTTTGGCTTGTAGCAACCATATGGCTTGGAGTAACACTTTGACAGTTTGACTGAAACCGCAGCTTTTGTTCCCAAAATCCTCATTTTTAAAGATATTTTGTGATATAGCACCCCCCTTGCAAACTGCTGCAAAGGGCATCATATAGCATCACTTCCTATAAAACTGCAAGTTATTATTTACCATCCAAGCACACATATGTATGTACTGTAAAAGTTTTGTAGTAATCAGCCAGAAATTGTAGAACATTTTTTAAAATCCCAAATGCTAGAAAACAAAATCAGTGGACATGAACACCCAACAGGCACGCTGTACAGCAGGAGTTTCTGCATTATATGACTTAAGTTTTACGTTAATCAGGAGTTAAATTATAAGAATTTGAAAACTTAAAGTTTGACAGATCGTGGCACTAGAGGTATAAATCTATGGCCTCACAAATGGCTCTGTGTATGTTTTGAATAGTCCTCAATCACGTATGTGTCTCGCCTGCAAAGTTTTTAAAAAGTTACACAATGGAGAAAGAGAACCGGTAGAAGCAGAAGAGACAGAGGAAACAAGGTGACAGAACCTTTGGTGCTTGGACCCCTCAATATATTGACAAATCTCAACATTTTTGCTTAAAAAGTTTGCTTAAGCACAGATTTGCACATATGAGGCCCACTGAAAATGTCAATGTTTCTTACCTAATACAAAGTGCAAGAAAGCGGGCACATTTGTGGGCTATACTCCTGCCAGCCTCGAAGAAACAAACCCGCACAATGTCTGTCAGCCTCTTCCGTGTTTTTGCCAGCAAACCCTCCTTTCCTTCTCTCAGGCTGAAAAGAAATTATATGAACATGAAACGATATTTATGACTTCTCCAACAATAAGACTGTGGGAGAAGTCATTTACAAATGTTGTCAACCCATTCAGATCTATTAGAGCTAACATGAAAAACAAAAAGTAAGTGAGAAGGACAAAATGCAAAGCTGAAAGAAAGAGCTGAAATGATTCTGTTTGAAAAAAAAATTCTACACAGAGGTAAAGCTGGTGTGTCCACCACAACAGTGGTTGTGAAATCAGTCCAGTGACTGAAGCTGGATCAAAAAATTGACCGTAATTTTTTTTTTTTTTTTTTTAAATCAAAAATTCTCCATAATTTTCCAGATTGGAAAAGCTTCTCAAATAGTATTTAGGCCATGTGACAGTAAATGTATCAGCCGAAACCAGGATAATAACACTACAATGTATACTATTGCTAATATGAGCAAAATTTGAATCAGTTCAGGTTGAGGGCTTTTCATAAATTCTTCTGGAGTTTTAAATAATTCTACAACAAATATGTAACTGATGATGCTGTCTTATTAATAATAAATGTATTCACGTAGCATTTTTCTCAAAACCAGAGTCAAACTGTGTAAGCCATAAGGAGTGCAACCCAGGCTTAGCCCCACCTGCAGGGTCCACTAGAGAAAACCCCAGCCAGCCAGCACAAGATGTCCAGAATGAGGCTCTGAGCATGCTCAGTGGTGGGGCCATCCTCCACCCGACGACATAGGGCGTTCAGTAGCTTCTCATGGAAATCTGGGAACTGCAGCATGGCACAGCGCTGGACTCTGAATGGCAAAATAGAAGGGAAAAAAAAAACAAAAGAAAAGAAAAAAAATCAACCATGCACATTTGGACCATTGCACTATGCCGCCCAGACAGCTAAGGAAACAAAAGATTACTCCATGTGCATGAATAACCAAATCCTATTCATTTCACTGCAAGAACCCTTTGAAACCATAATAAATTCACATCATTGCTTCAAATATGTAGATGCTATATATTTAAAATAAGAGTACAAGAAAAAAAATTACCATGTGAAAAATACTCAAAAATGTGAAAAAAGCAGAAAACAGAATTACAAAGTTAAAAAAAAAAAAAAAAATCAGAAAATTGGTAAAGAATTAGTAGAAATTCCCCACAAAAAGACTTGAATGTATATGTGTATGTGTATGCATGTAACTATATATATAAGATTTGAAAAACCTCAAGTCCAACCTGAGATGATGCTGTTCCCCACAGCAGCAAGTTACCGCTACGCTATTTAGATGGAGCCAACTCTTGCTCATGGTGAAACATTTTTGTGTTCATTATCTTCATTGACTTAACTGTTGCACATTTATTATGGTAACACTGATTAATTACTTTTGTGAGATTAAGAGATGAAAGATGAACTACTAGTGCTCTATTCAACAGAGCAAGCAAATCATTTTTAACAAGAGGGAGAACAGTCAGGCACAGTTGACCAGTGGTAGCTGGGTGCTATGATACAATTTTAAATAAATACTCAACCAGAGTGGGGGCAGAACTTGATATACCCACCCTCAACAATGTATAAGGGTATCCTCCAGAGATATGGCACTAAACTGTATGGGGGATCTCACCTTTCTTTGGGTATTGATGTCTTCTTGAATCTTCTGATTGTGACCGAAACTTCCTGCAGCAGGTCACAGCCACGCAGGTTTTCAAGTTTCTTTGAAGGAGTTGGCGGCTCAGCTTTTGATGTTGAGGCCTTCTCCTACATACACACAAATGTTTTAAATAAGTGGTGCACCATAGTGGAATCACCAAAACCACAAGCATGCAGTAGTATGCAAGATTAGCTGTGGACAGACACACATATAAACAGTTCATATACACATATAAACACGGCCACACAGCTGATTCAGTGTTCTTTCCGAGGGCTGTGCAATATATATCGCCGTCAATAATATCTTAATTGTTTTTTAACGATGTACAAAATAACAAACTCGAGTATGTGACTCATTTTGCAAAAAACAATCAAATCAATCAAACTAATCAAAACACATTCACTGCATATGATTAAGCCAAATACGAAAGACTACTGCGCATGCACACTGAGAACACATGCAGTGTTCACGCATCACAACAAGCTAAGCTAGCGTAGCTGCCTGCATAGCTGAAGTTGAGTGAACAAACACAAGCACCATCAGTCTCAGAATCGACGTCATTAGATTTAGTTGCTAGACATAGATCATCCTCACTCGCATAGAGGTGGGACACATGAATCAGACCCTTTGTTACAAAATCAAATCACCACTCACCTGCCTTTCCACAAGACCTAAGAAATGTGGCCTTATCAACTGCAAACCACATCAAAGCGCATGTGCATTAGTTTGGCAGAAATGGACATGGTTGGAGTAAATGAAAAGCTGTACCTTGGAGGCCTGTGCCCGTTGCAGCAGGGTGGAGAGTGAATGGGCCTTAGTGCCCTGGGGTTTGGCACTAGGCATTCGCACCACCGGTCGTGGACTCTCCTCCATTCCCTTGTCACTCACCGCCTTGATGTGAACCAGGAAGGAGCGGTATTTCCCTCCTGCCATGCCTGCAGTGGAGGGAGAAGAAAGAGGAAGCATAAGAGCCTTTCTTATTATAGCAATGTATATACATATACAACAGGAGAGAGCACTGTGTTACACAAGGTTCCCACTGTGACCCTGATGTAAAATTCCCTAACTTAATGAATTTCCATGACTGAGCAGGAGGGATTACATGAGCAAAGTATGTTCCCCTTTCTTCGTTTGATAAAAGCAGACTGTGTTACATTCCTGATAGTTTGTAGAAAATTGCATGAATATCAAATTCTTTGCCTGGAATATACATTTCTTCTTGAAATCTCCTCTGATTCCATTAGTTCATAGTCATGGGTCTTGAATGTGCAGTTACAGCACCGTAGATATCAATATAACCCAACACATATCAAACAGATATCCCTAAAGAATATTTACAGTCAAGGGAAAAAAAGGTCTGTGGTGGTGATCCCCATGAAGACGCACACAGTAATACCAAAGTAATGTTCAAATTACTTCACTTTATTCAAAAACATTTGACAGCGATGATCATTGGGGCAAAAGTCTTCATGGCTGTGATAAGCATCAAAATGTTGATTGAGTATGTGTTTTCTGCTGTATGGAATACTGCTAGTAGATAACAAACACCAATGTTGTGTCTGTGCTACTGATAAAAACACTAGTATTGGTCTCATTTTAAAAATTTTGGTTTTGACCTAGTACCTAAGCATCAAGAACTGATTTTTGGGCACCAAGTCAACAACAAAATTTTAAGTAAATTTAGAGCAAAATCCTTGATCTTGAATGAGTAATATATTCTTTATCAAATTTGTTCTCAGAACCACACAGATCATGGACAATTCTTAATTGTTTTTCTGTGACACAAGAAGCTCATTGGTCATGATACAATTAGGTTGGGATGAAAAAAGGAAGAGAATGACAAAAAATTGCTTATCAGCGGGTCAGTCACACTCAGGCCCAGTTACTTCACTCACAGAGGCAGAAATTCTTATTACCTTTTACCAGCTTGGGGCTAGTGAGGCTGAGCATACCAGCGTGGCCAGAGAGATCAAGGCCACTAGCCAGCCACACCGGGCCACACAGGATGTCCTCCTTATGGTCCTCTAGGAATGGACATAGCATGGAGCCTGAAGGAGAAACAACCACATTTGTACTTGGGCTGAAAAGAGCTGTGTTCTCTGAAGATGTTGTCTGTTAGTTCAGCTCTTTACCTGATGTCTCCTCTATGTCCATGAACTGAATATCCTCTGTAAAGTCTTGCAGTAGGGGCTGGCCATTTCTTTCACCGTTGGCATGGAGGACATGGGACAGGGGGAAGGAGATCTGTCTGTCCACTGCAGTCTCTGACAAATGAGAATTCAGATACAAATGCAAGGTTACTGCTTCTGAACTTCTAAACCGTGTTATCATGACAAGCAACACAATCAACAAATCAATGTAAGTCCATTCATTTCCTACAGAGTTGACTGCCCATTCATATACTGGCCAGGCATCCCAGGTCAAATTTTTATTTTTTTTTTTACTGATGAAGAAAGGTCTTCATCAGTAGTCACTGTGTGACTTTGATTGCTTTAAGTCACTTTGAAACAAAGAAGTAAACAAAAAGCCTTGTGTAGTCGCTGCCGTCTTTAAGAGCTGATTAGTGCCACTATCCACTATCCAGATAAAAGTAATGCTAGCATTACAGGAGGTAATTACTCAGGAAAAACACAAGGCACACTACAAAGAAAGACCTATTGTCAGGGTGTAGTAGAAGAAGGGACATGCAATGCACAATCTTCTAAAATGTGATTGAGGGGCTGCACCTGATTCACAATTTCCAGAGTCAACCTTTCAATACGACAAATCAACTCTTCAGGGTTTATGGGTGTAATTACAATGCTTTCAAGGAGGGTTTATCAGAACGCAGTATTCTTACCACTGACTTTGCCCAGCCCAGGGGCTTTGTTCTTTAGCAGGGTGACCTGGATCTGAGGAATGTTGGTGATGTTGGCATTCATGACAAACTTGAAGTCCACATGGCCCACCATGCAGGCCTTGGGCAGCACCAGTTCAAAGACATGTTCATCCCAACTTGAGCTGGAGAGAAAAAATGTTTCACAAGTTCATTAGGCATTTAAGTGGAAGTATGGTAGTTGTCTTTTTTTTTTCTTTTTTTTAGCAGAATTCCCAGGCTGGCTTTAATGTAAAATTCCATGACATTCCATGGCAAAGCCCAAGTGCTTCCTCACCCAAATTCTTATCATTCTATCTACTGGCCCTCATCAAAGTCAAAACTGCAAATAACACTCTGCATAGTAGCTAGCACAGCTCCATGTCAGCATTCTCCTAAGCAACTTCTGTCCAGGAACTGGAACTGGAATTATTTAAAAAGTAAAAAAAAAAAAAAAAAAAAAAAAGGTTCTAGAAAATAACCATAAAATTCATTTCCTTACACTTTCCTTAGTCACAATCATGCCTTTAAATGACTTTACTGAGAATGAGCCTACCTAGATCTAACACATCAACAATCAATCACAGAACAGCACGATGAAACACAAAAGCAGATCCATCAACTAAATGTTTCAGATTACCTATCACTTTGGAGCTTCCAGGTGCGGGTGTGTTGGGCTGCATCTCCATGATGCTGCTGGTGAAGGTGCTGCGGGTGGCGTCGCTGCTGCTGCTCTTGCTGTACCTCCACCCAACATGGCGGAACAGTGGCTGAGAACCGTGGCGTTAAAGTCTCAAAGCGAGTAAGCTCCACCAGCGACGTCAGGCTCTCTGTGGTCAATGTTTGGTCCACCAGGAGGTCCACTCCTGCAGAAGGGCAACAAGTATCATTTCACCCCCTCCATTGTGGAACTTAAATCTTGTTGACGACAGCAAACAGGCCATCCCCCACAAATGATGCAGACACCCCTTGGGCAGGATAACAAGAAGATGCATCACTGATCCGCATTTTGTCACATTTGGGCAGGCACTGCAGTGGTTGTGGCCCTTCGAATTTTAAAATTCAGTCCTTTATTTGTAGTGTCTCCATCAGGTTAAATGGTATAATTTTTTAAATGCCAGAACATAGCTCCACCACATACTACCTCTGGAGCTGGACAGGGGTTACGTTTGCTTTTTTGTTAGCAGGATGTTGCCAACAAAAAGTTATGTACAGATTTGCATGAAACTTGATCATGGGTCAAGGAAGAGCTGATTTACTTCTCACACTGACTGGCTGCAGGGAGGTGCCATAGTGGGTTTGATTACCTTTTGATGAACAACCAACACTCGCAACTGACTTTACATGATAAAATTGGTTAGGCGATATAGGGGTCAGGATTTGATACATACAATATAACAAACAAAAGTTTAAGAATAAAAAAGTAAAACTATGCAGGATTAAATTTATGTCTACAATTTGCTAGAATGTAAAAAAAAAAAAAAAAAAAATGTTGAATGTTCAGTATAAAATGCAAATACAATATCAATGGAAACACTGTTAACTTGTGATGGGCAAGCCATCTCACCTATGATAACTATGGCAAAACAATTGATTTTTCTGCTCTACGCTATGTCCTGTCTCATTTTTGTATTGCAGTACACTAAATATACATTTGATTTATCATTAGGGCTGGGTATTGTTAAGAACCTCACGATTCGATTTCGATTCTTTGGATAACAATTCGATTTGATTTCGATTCAATTCAATATTGATTTTAACACTTCGATATCAATTCAGTAATAAGTCGAAATGCACAAATAATTTTTGCTGCTGACGTTAACTTGGAGTAACACACCCCCAGCTAAAATAAAACATCTGCTGGTGAGTTTATTAAAAGATAGATGTTTTTTTCTGGCCGACACTGGAGAGCAGTAGTCTGTATTTAAATATAACTGTTAATATAAGTTGGTTGTAGATAAAGATCAGCTGTGCTGCTGAGTCGCTGTCACACCTGTTAGGTTAAAAATGACTGAGAAGTCGGCATAAGTATAACTATCAGTCCATGACAAAATATTTTTTCTAGTTACAACATGATTGAGTTAGCAAAGCAGTTTTGTGTTGCTATGTGTGGTATTTATTCAGTTTTTGGAAATCACAATGTCTAGAAAACATGATAAGCCCAAGTTGGCTGACAGGGACTAGTTACCGTCAGATCTAATGGATTTCCACTGAAACGGAGAGAATACTAGCAAAAAACGTTTATATTTTGAGAGCGAAATGCCCACAGTATGAATACATTTTGATTATCCATTTTATTTTGTTGGTAATAGTTGTATAATCACATTATTACATGAGAGGGTGTGCTTGATCGTCATTATTGTCACTTCAGTGATGCGCCCGTTAGCATCAAGCACACCCTCTTGTGTAATAATGCTTAAAAGGATGTGTCGAGTGATATTATTGCACTACTTTAATCCTGCCTGGCACAGTTTACACACGACTTGACTCTCGTCTGTTACCTGTGTTCCTGGGTTACATTTAAATCCAAAGTGAGCCCAAACGTCAGATTTTAAAGTCGCAGGCGCCGACTTAAGGCTGCTGCTACTTGCTTCCATGTTGTAGTTGTGTACAGTACGGCTTCCATCTGTACAACGCGAATCACACGGAGGTGTTGCTCACCGCGCCCCCTACTGGTTAGGAGTTGAATTGATTCAGAGGCTGTTATGAATCGATTTTGAATTGTGAAAAAATATATTGCAATGCATTGATGAATCGATATTTTTACCCACCCCTATTTATCATCCCATCTTTACAAAGCATATTCAGAGGATACAAAACACATATGTATTTGAGTAAATTAACACTTAAGGCACAATAAAAGGGCAATCGGAAACACAAGCATGAACTTTTTGAAACCCAAAAGCCTGTAGGTTGACTTTTATTTTGAAAGGTTTTATTAAACCCTCTGAACAATATTATTCATGTTACTTCTTTTTATTTTTCATTTTTTGGAGAATTTCTTTCTTAATTTTCTGGTTATTTTTACATCATTTTCTGCAGTTGTATGGTAACTTTCTTGTAATTTTATTTAAAATGGGAAAATCTTCTATTTTTTTTTACTTAATTTTAAAAATATACAGTGATTCTCATAATTATAAAAATATTTGTGTAATTTCTCCAGTAATTTCCGATTTTTTGATAACTTTCAAGTACTTTTTCATTTATGCCTACAGAACATACTCACTCAAAATGTCATACATCTTAAATAAATCCAACATTTGCACAGGCAGCTCACATGAAAGCAAAGAAAGGACAAAAGTAAAGAATCAACATATGGGAGAAAATTCAGCTTATATGAACAATGTATAAGTTGAATTCTGGGGAGTCAAGACAAGCGAGAGTGTTTTTGGAGCTACACTGAAGATAAATCTACAAAGTGCAGAAGACGTGAATTAACAAAAGAGAGAACTGTGAGACTGAGGAGATCACACAGTAAACAATGCCCACACAATAAATTGAAGCCAGTATTACACCAGAATTTCATTCTATTGTTCCATATCAAGACCACGCACCTGAAACTGTTATTTTATCATTTTGAAGTTATGAGCACATCCATTCCTTATAATCGGCATTATAGCCTTATGTCCCAGCCCAAAATGAGGACCTATGTCCAGTTTGTGCCAACCCTACCTGTGATCCCAGGGCTGGAAGGGTTGGAGCAGGGTTTGGCCCCCTCCAGCAGCTGTTCAGTCCCTTTAGCAAGGGGCCCGTCGACGAACATGTCGCCATCATCTATATCATCACACACACCTCCAATTTGAAGGAAATGAAGTTCTCCACCTTAAAAGAGGATTAAAAAGAAACAGGATTTTAAAAACAAAAGGAACAGCACTTTATTAATCATCATACATACACACACGTATATATACACACATACACAGTAACCGCAGCTAAATACTCTGCTGGGTCTGCTTGGCTTTCAAATACAATCGTTTAATATATCGTAAACCTTCAATTAAAAGCCCTTCAATTAAGAGTGTCTTTTATTGGGTGAACATTGCTACACTTTCTGACATATAAATGTCAGTCCCTAATAGAAGACAATTCACATTCACCCCACAAAATAAACCACTCCAGAGTTTGTTTGTAACCAATAGTGTCTCAGTCCAGTTTTTCTGGTCCACACCTGAGTGAACTTGCCGGTTCCACACCTGCCCAAAAGCACTGTAGCAAGCAGTGAACATGCCTCAAGCTAAATTTAACCCAACTAAACAAATCAGTTGTGAAAACATCCTTTGAGTTTATAATTCTCAAACCAAACCCTGTTGAGTTCAATTGATTTAATAAACAGGTGTGGCAGGCCAGATTCTGTGCTGCTGTTTTATCGCTCCATATTCGCACAAGAACGACCGAATTTTCCTTTCAATACTCAAACTAACAAGCGAGTATGAATGAGTTTCCTTGTGTCTTGCCCACATCAGACCACTCACTTCCAAGTCCAATCAGAAATTCCAGAGGGAAGAACGCTTTCTGGAATCATATGACCATTTGAGATACCTGGCCAAAGCCTCTACTGCAGCTCACAGCCCAACCCCATCAAGGCATGGTACATACTAATTTTTGACATTACCTTGTAAGATTCAGTAACCTAGATTCTGTAAAATAACATCTGATTGCCCACACAACCAGAACTGAATAGTCTTTGACTCTCTGACACCATGATGCAGAGGTTCCGAACACAATCAACTAACCAATGGTCGCTCTGTTGCCTCGTGAATTTAGAGTTGGTTCTGTTGTCATAGAGTTTGAAAACAGAAGAGAAGTTCATTCTGGTCTGTAATACCATGGCTGCTTTCAAATATACCAGGACTACAGGATTGCCGTAGGACCCATTAATTTTAGCTAGATAGCCATCATTAAAGCAGCACTTGGCAGCTTTAACAGCGTTGTGCAATGCTGCCGAATCAATGGTTACCACACACAGACACACAAGTGTTCTTTTGTCATTTGAATGCCTCCTTAAAAAAAGAACCATGACAGTGATTTTGCATGTTTCATGTAATATCTACAAAATGTACAATCTTCATGTCTCTGCTATATGCTTCCCAAAGCAAGCAGTCATATCTTAGAATTCCCACATTATTTTTCCTACCAATTAACCAGCCGCTGGTTTCAATTCATTATACTATGATATGAAAATGAACTTTCAGAGTGTTTCTGTTTTGATGACTTGAAACTGTGTGGAGTGAAATGGTCCCCATGCCGTAAAGTAGTCCCCAGGGAAGCATTTGCTTTACACACCAAATTATCAGTTCCATGGTTTATGAACGACGATGAATATGGCAGTTGCAGCAGCAGAACATTATAAGGTGGGTGTTTCAACCAAAAATTCAATTTTAAAAATGTATGGATTTTGATTATATGTTGTGACATGTTCAGTACACAAGCATCATTTGCAAAATGGTTTGCTGCAATGTAAAATGTGGGGAAATTGTAGTAAATAGGCAAAACATCCAAAATCATTCTTATGGTCCTTTATCCATCTCTCTAAAACATACTCACCTTTTGTGCAGGCACACAGGCGGTCCGTCCCAGAGCAATAGGTGACCGAGACAAAAGGATCTGTCTCCTCTGCTGAACCCTCCCTCTTGGGTGGTTCCACCTTGGCCAGGACTTCCAAGGTGGACAGGTCCAGGATCATAATGTACCCAGCCTGGGTAGTCACCACTAAGTGGCCTAAGCCAGACACCTCCAGCCGTTTGGCCTCTTTGGGGCTTGAAGTGGTGGTGGAAGGAGTAATGACAGTGGTGCTGGTGCCGGTTGTGGCTGCTCCACACACAGTCCCCGTTCCAGACCCAGCACATCCTGCAGAGCTCGTCCCAAAGCCAGATAAGCCATTTTTTGGACCAGGAGGGAGAGCATCCTCAGGGGCTTCCTCACTGTCATCCTCCCTGCCATCCAGCACATCTGGAGGAAGTAATATGAGTGAGGTGATGGCATCACGAGGGTCCCGGATGTGCTGCACCTTGACAGGTTCCTCGTCCAAGGTAACAATGCGGGTGGAGTAGTTAAGTTTGTAGATTGCAAGATAACCTCCTCCACTCCCACTACCCAGGGATCGCTGCTGCTGCTGTTGGTCACCTGGAGGTAGGATGAGGGGTGTCTGGGGGGGTGATCCCCCAGGATGATGGGCTTCCACCCCATTAGGTATTGGGTGGAGGGGGTCACCTTTGCGCTGACTGCAGAGGGCAGAATGCAGGCGGTTAAGGTTGTTGAGAGCCTCTACTTGGTTTATAGCGCTGAGAGATTCAACGCCACATGGTTGTAGCCCCACCAAAAGATGCACACCATCCCAGCAGGGCGTGATAGAGTCCACATAAAGATTCTCCTCTTCCAGGTGTTTGGGCAGTCTCAAGCACTGTACCAGGGCTCCAGGTCGAGGCGGACTGGAGACAGTGGCAGCAGCCAGTGTGCTCCATTTGTCCACATGGCCATCCAGCCCTGCCAGGTTAGCCGCTGCATCAGCAAACTGCTGAATATAGGTGATGGGTGGGTCCTGAAGGAGCAGCTGCTCGTGTGTATCAAATTCCATCTCTATGATTTGTGGCACAGTGAAGCCCTCCTCATGGAGCCCCTTGCTCATTAAGTTGTTCATTTGAGTAAACACCTTCCCTGATGACTTGTCATCCACCTCCTTGATGCTGTACAGCAGCAGCACGGGGATAGTCCTGCGCACAGCCAACATGGAGGAAGGGCTCGGAGGTAGGGGCCCTACTAAGTTGGAGAAGCCCAGCTCCTGGGCTGCTGTTGTTGGGTTGCAGGTCTCTATCTCCATGGGTCCCTGGTCCTGTAGGGGCCCGGTGTGGAAGGGCTCAGGGCCCTGAGTCCTACAGGGACTATCCATCGTCCTGCGTCCCAGTGCTGCGGTTGTCGGTGGGGGTCCGGCCAGGGGGGAACTGGCTGCTGAGCGGTAGCTGAGCAAGCCTCCAGCCAACAGACAGGGAAAGGGAATGTTGTGGTGGTCAGGGACCTTGTCCTTGGCCTTGTCCTGGCCATGGCCCTTGGCTTGGGCCAATGAAGGGTTGGCCCCCAGCTCCTCCAGGTCCTTGACAGTGTCCTCAAGCACACTGGCCACCACTTCCCACTGGAGCTTCTCTGGCTGCTGTAGCACACTGAGAGCTGTCACCCCAAGGCTCACCTCCATGCTTTCCCGCTGGGATGGCTGACCTAAAACAAATTTAAAAAATAAAAAAAATAATTAAAAAAAAAAGAGAAAAACAAAGGTTAAAGGATACAATTTTCATGAGATTTGGTGAAGTTTTAACAAGCACTGTTGATGAAATCTGCCACCTGTTCTCATTAACAAATATTGTTACCGTTATCATATGGACAGCAGCCCTGTAGGTCCATTTCAGGATCCAACCCATATTTCAAGAGGTGTGTTTCAGGTTTAGAAAGTATGTGGAAAGAACAAATGATGGGTGGCATGGATGGAACCTCTATACCTGTTACTGACTCTGATCTGGAATGCTCATCGCTGTCTGAGTCCTCTAACTGGTCATCGCTGGAAGAGAAGAAATAGACAGGATTACAGACCACCAGGGTCGTTACACTTGTTTAGGTGTCACTGTACCAAAACCATCGTGGCCTGCACCACTGTGAGCATTTAGAGTTTGCGTAGTAGTTTGCGCATTTATGAAGCATCAATGAAAACAAGAGAAACTGATGTTTACATTTACTGAAACAGAAAGATTAATTCACATTGTCCAACGTAATGTTGTGGAATCATGATATCATGGCATTAAGGCTGAGCAATTTTATCGATTCTGCGATATATCTATATTTTGTTTCCCCAAAAAGTATTGATTTTTCAGCCGCGAGTACCGATACATTAAGCCCCATTCAAATCCCCCGTGCTCCGCCTGGCACTCTGCTCGCCGCCCATTTCCCCCGTTCGCGTTGCAGGAAGAGCGATTAGGTCAGCCAGCCGCTAGTGTCGATGTAGAGCAGGCATGTCAAACATACGGCCCGCGGGCCGGACCCGGCCCATTGGATGATTTAATCCGGCCCGGCATAAATTTCTGAGTATGTCAAAAAAAGAAGCGAGTCTCTAGCTCATTTCGATCAAAAGTTATGATTTTTTAAAATAAATACAAACCAAATGCTCCCTCTGGCCGCTAGGGGGCAGTAAATGTGTAAAAGAGCTCACGTCCAGCATGCGGCACTGACACGAGTTAGTACCAGGAAATAAACATTCACAACGTGATGTGTCCAACTAAAAATGAACCGGCAATCTTGCTTCACCATTCACCACTACTAAATAAGTTATCGGTCAACACACCCTTCCCAAAATGGCACTGTCAAAAAAAAGAATAAGTGCGTTCAAGATGAAACTGTCACTGTGGGAGACGCAGCTATCCAGCGGTGACACCACGCACTTCTCTTGTCTCACAGCTGTGCGTCCGAAGGCACCGGACCGTCCCGATAACGATTTGGATAAATATAAAGACAAAATAACAGATTTGCTCCGAGAGTTTGAGCAGAGGTTTCAGGTTTTCAGTGAACTTGAGAACAAATTTGGCTTTTTTCGCTCGCCATTTACAGTGAAGCCTTCTGATGTGCCAGCTGACATTCAGCTCGA
>OMLB01033789.1:0-10079 GCA_900302555.1 Myripristis jacobus
CACCAATAGTGTTAGCCTCGGTTCTTTTGTTGAAAGCCCAAGAACGGACCGGAGTCAGTCTTTAATTTTCTGATGCAATATTTATTATGGTCACATGTAAAGCAAGGCATCGCTGGTCTCAGAGTGACAGAGCTCTCGCCGGATCTCAGTCACAATGAGCCTCGATATCAGGAAATGATGCACATTTATCTTCTTGGGCTGGGCCTGCCCCGTACATAGGTTGGACTTCCACGCAACCGAGAATAATTGGCCAGCTTCTTGGAATGTGTGATGCTAGTGTGTGAATGTTGACTGGGCGTGTATCTAATGCAACAGACCTAAATAACAAGATAGAGAAAACATGTCTGGCGTCCAGTTTTATCTGTCCTCGGCTAGCAGTCAAGCTGTTCTGAACTGTGTAATACATTGGATAAGGCAAAAGCATTGAACTCTGATATACATGGAAAAATACGAGAGACATCGAACTATAAGGCCAATTGTAACAATCCAATGAAAAAGCTGCATGTGGCTGCAGAGTTCTCTCTGTAGGTGCAGTTTACCTTGGCCTTAACACATGGAAAAAACTAGCGGTCGACCAACATGGGTTTCACGATGGCTGATGGCAAAGCCCATATTTAGTGGGAAGGGAGACCGATGGCCGATATATAATGCTGATATCATGTTTGTTTGTTTTTTGTATCTGATTTATTGCCTGTTTTGTCACTTGTTGTGCAATGCTTGTATTTTAAATTTTAAAAAAGTATCAACTAAATAAATAGAAGTCTGTTTAAAAAAAAAAAACTTATGAAAAAGAAATTTGTAAATTTGAAAATTTTACTGCACTTAACAGCAGCATTTGTGCGCAGATAAGCGCTGACATTGTTCCACAGCAGCCATGCTGACAGGCTGCCTGCAGATGTGTCTGAACACATTTTTTGTGGTGTAGCACAAATTTGTGGCCAACAGTGGATTGTGAAAAATTAAATAAAAAATCCAGCATACCACAACGTTAACATTGCACATGTCTGAGAATTATTTGTGATAAGACTGGATTACTTAGTTAGACTTTGTTGTGATACGTTGTTATTAAAAATGAGTGAAAGCAGCCACTGGTGTTGCTCACTTCCAATTTCAGAAATAGCAGAAACTTGGGAACTCAAGAGCTCCCGGGTCTCCAAGTTGTATTTATGGTGTGGAATATGACACAAACGTTTTTTGGATGTCAGAGGCCTGTATTTTTGATCTTCCAAATGTGCCATGAACACAGGGAAAGAGGCAAGATGAAAGGTCTCCATGCTGGAATATTTATAAGGATGAACAGGAAGAAACCGCAATGGGAATGAAAACTGGTGTAACGTTGGCTCTGATACATCAGTTTTGAAGGGAATGTTTTTTTAATCATTAGCACAAAGCTTGCACCTTTTGAAAAAGGGCCGGGCAATATCAGTGGGTATTTCTTTAAAGTTAGATAAGGATAAGTTAGGATGTCAGTATGTTAAGAGCAAGTTAAGGTAACTTGGTAAGGTAACTAAAACAGTGTCTGCTATTTTGAAATGATCCAAACCTGTGGGCCGTGCTAGTACTTCAAAAAATGCCACAGCTTTAAAAATCACAGCAGCACACATTTAATAACACACCCTGTGTCACCCTGAGAGCATGCCTGCACTGTGCTGCAATGACAAGTGTTTAGGGTGTGGACAAACAAAGTGTGTTTCATTCCTCTGTGCTGAGCCAGAGCACTTCTGGTGAAACTGTTGTGAATTTGGCTGAAACTGAGCAGCAGGAACTGAGGTCAAGTAAATCATTACTGTGTTGAGCCACCAGCCCGGCTGTCACATCATGAGTGTGGTGACATTACATTACACCACCGGCACACACGCACATCATTCACCTCACGACAACAGACACTAGTTAACCATGAACCGTGTGGCCAGTCACTACCTCTGCCTTAAAAAGATAATAATAAGAAGAAAATAATGTAGTCAAACATTTAGAATCTCTATTCATTTATTATGACTGCTGTGTCGATATTTCAAATTACAAACAGCAACTTTTAAGGCTTTCAGCAAGTTTCAGTTGTGTCCAGACAGCCCATCTGCTGGCAGGTCAAGTATTTTAACAACAGCCAGACCACCACCACCCCCGCTCCCGCTCCCACTCCAGCACTGCTGACTTTTCCCGTGGGCGGACTTTAACAGAATAGCCGAGATAAGGAGGCACACTCATAGTTTTGGTTCAATACAGCGGAGGGCTCTGATGTAAAACGAAACCAGGGATCTCTATGACTTCCTTGTTTGCATGGCTGCTGTGCAAGTTTCAGGGTGGGGAGACAGATGCCTTTCAACGTAAAATACCGACAACAAAGACACGCTAGAGAAGCCATTTGAGACAGAAACACACTTTTAGATATTGCTTTGTTATGCAAAGCAAGAAGCTCCAAGATGAGCGTTAATAATTATACAAATGTCTGTAAGCCACACTGCAAAACTTGATGCATTAGGTGGAATTTACAACTTACAGGAACAAGGGTGAGTATTACAGCAGTAAAAGACAAGAAGAAACCAGCTTGGAAGGCACAAAAAACAAGTTGTAAGTAACACACATTATTCAATCAAAATATGCCAAGGTTCCCATATAATGTCACATGAAAAATTCTCTGTTTCCTTGTCTAATTTTAATTTTAAACACGCTTCAAATTCAGAGGTCTAACTAAAGATGATTATTCTTCGTTATCAGAATTTATTATTCTGTTTATCCTGCATGGGAGGTGAATAAAATATGAATACAAAGGAAAATATTATATTTGATGGATAACTACTCACTGACTTTCTTTTTTCTTTTTTTTTTTCTTTTTTTTAACTGAGTATTACAATATTCCACAATATTCCAGAATGGTCACACAAATTTATTAAAGTCCCTGTCTTTCCCTGCCTCAAACAGACTTCAAAATCCAGTCACTTTCCAGAAACTTGTGGAGACCCAAATAAAACCAATTATGATGAAGAAACAACATAAGATAAGACAATGGAGTCCGCCTGACCCCATTTTTCTACATTATCTGCTCCATGGGTGAAGATGTGCTGTGACAAAATGTGTGTCATCTTTGTGCAGAGCAGCAGTCAGTGCAAGAGAGTGTCTGGACCTAATTCTTTCATTTAATGACCCAAATGTGTTTGTGCCAATGGTATTTCTGTGCAAAAATAATCTTAAATAAGAAAGGAATAAAAAAAATTTTTTATCTTTTATGTCACAGGATCTTATAGGAAGTGGTTCCAATTTTAAAACTCCAAGTACGCAGTAAAAAGCCAAAAGGTCACATCTAAAGTGGATAATTCACAGGAAAGGTCATAATATTAGCCTGAGCATAATGAAACAGTCGTCTGCCATTTATAGATATTTTTTGATGATCAAAATTGATCAGGCTATTGCAGGTGGACGCTGTGGATTCAAGTCAAAGCTTTTTCACTGAATTACATTTAAAGCTCTGAGCTTACAGCCATAATTAATTTGTCAGTATTAGTGGAACAGTATTTGACATTTTAAAAACATGCTTCTTTCAGTAAGTAATAGTTAAGGTCATTCAAGGCCATTCACTAGAAAAATGTCTCATTGTTCTTTGACAAGGAGCATCAACCCCAAAAAACTAAATTCCAGAGAGTTAATCTTATGATTTCAGACAGTTCACTCTAGATTTGTGAAAGCTAATCAGAGCGCCATGCAAAGCCAGGAGACAAGACACTCCTCATGATCTCATCTGCAGACAAACCGATGGCAATGAATGGAGGGCTGCTTTGTATCCACTTTAGCTTGTTGTTTCATGATGGCACTTCAGATTAAAACTTAAATAGGGATGGATATTCACCAGACTGCATGTTTTCACTATGTTGAGGATGAGCATTAATCATAAAATTAACATTTTAAAGCAAAAAGACTTCTATTCACACTTCACAAGAATAGTCTGCATGCTTAGAAGATAAATAGATAAATCAATACGTAAAAACCTTGACACAGGCATCATTAATCAAACAGTCCCTTTTTTTTCTTTTTCTTTTTTTTTGAAGTGAAGATATCATACAAAGAGGAACAGCCGTATACCTACTGGGACTTATCTGTTTGTTGCTCTCAAGCAAGCTGATTACAGTTACTTTACTCGCTCATGCACTTCTGCCTTGCATTACCATATCTTACATTCCTGTATGTTATTCAGGCATATGTTTTGTGCACTGGCCTCTGCTTCTAAAGTTTCTCACAGGATTAGGCATGTGTACACCTATTAAAGGATTAGTTGGGCTCCATCTCTAAGAGAAGAGGAACCTCCTATTGACGCCCATGTTTCCTGGCTCCTGGTTCACACAAATATACAGCGTCTATCTTTGGTCACACAAAACACAGCAAAACCTTAGAGGATAATACAACTGCACTATCACAAAATGGAGACTAAACATAAACCCATAGAGTAATAACAAGGAGATTAAAATAGTCACAATATTAGAGAGGTTGGTGCTTTCTCCTCATTGACAGGCCCGACCGTTCATTAACCAATTAGGAGATAGTTTACAGAATACATTACAACTGTTGAAATAATTTACTTAGTCTGATATTAAACTCTGGGAAAACATATCCAAACACAAAAACCGACTTGCCCAAGACTAGTAAAAGTATTTGCATAGTTTACTGTCTTTATCACTCACCTGTCGCTGCGGACAGGAACAACACCACCGAAACCAGCCCGCTGACAAACATGGCGGCCCTCCAAAATTGGCTCCTTTGTTTACAACTCGGCCGAGTCCCACTGTGAACTGCAAACCTCCTGGGAAAACGACGACAAAAATGCGTAAAAACCTTCCCTGCGTCGAGTAAACGAGGACAGAGCAATATTCCAAGGCCTTTTTAAGTGCAACAACAACTAAAACAGGTCTGTGTGTCGACAGTCACCGCCCGCCCTCACCTGTGACTTGAGGCCAGGTGACAAACTGCAGCTGGGAGACTTCCTGTAAGGACAGCCGCTCCTGCACCTGGCTGACGTAACTCCGCCTTGTGCCTGTGACTCAGTGGCCAAACAGGTTCGACCGGTCCCAAACTCCCATCAAAGCAGATTGTCACACAGAGGAAAAAAGCGAAGCTGTTTACCATTACGCAAGCAATGTTTGCACAGCCGAGCTCCACACAGAAAATGTTGGCCAGACCACATGTACTGTATTTGTGCCCTGTCCCACTTTCAACTTTAGGGACTGATTTAGCCTACATCGCCTTTTAATTTTTATCTACATACCTTGTTTGTGCATTTAAGTCACTTTCCCTCATGGCAACCTGGGTCATTCAGTGATGTAAATGCAATAATTTCTGTTTTATGGAACATAATTTTTGCCTCCTTGCATCCTACAATAAAAACAAAGCAATCCTATGAAGAAGGGTTGAAGTATGCTTTACAAAAACCAATGCAAAAAAAATTATCATGTAGCCGCTAACGGTCAAAGGTCATGCAGCCCTATGAGGCATGCAACATGGAAACTAACAAATAATGTAATCCATGTAATCCAATAATGTAATCCAATCCATAAATTAAAAGTATAAAGGAAAACATAATAACTGAGCTGTCCAGGAAAGGTGACTATATTTCAAGCACAGTGACTATACTAAGACAATGAGACTGGTTATGACGTTGCATTGCTTAATTGATCGAAAATGAAAAGTATAGTTAAGGATATGATAACCTCTCAATGAATTTACACCATAATAATGACGATATTTAACAGAAACCATGGGCAAACTATTTCAGGTTTCAGGTTTCAGGTTTAAAATTCCTCTCATGGGCACACAGCCAGGAAGGAGGAGCAAGATACTTGTTCTGACAGCACAATAAAATTCAGTGCAAGAGTGACAGCAAACACAACCAGGTAATGCAACAGTGCCACATGTACCAAAAGGTCAAGAAACTGTGCAGCTCAGGCATACCAGACTCTGCTGCGTGTCAGATGTCTTGTGATGTCCCCTCGGCTGCTCATGATTGTAGAATAAATTAACAGGATGAAGCCACACATGCACTTGACTTGCCTGGTGCATTTAGGATTTGTCATAATGAGGAACATATCAGTGTGAGGAGATGGGACTCACCTTGACAAAGTGAACATATTTCACTACACTGAAAATTTGCAGAATGTCTTCACTGTCCACCATCCACCTCTGTCTGTAGATGTGAAATTGACTTATGTCTGTGAATGCCAGGTAATAAATACTTTTACACGGTTTTAATGAAAAATGAGCACATTTTTCACACTTGCATTTTTTTAGCCCTAGGCTTTAGCCTCAAGTCACATTTGTTTGTTATTAACCCAGGCCTTACAGTAAGGCCTGGGTTAAGGATTCACATTTGAAAGTCAAAGCTCGTGGTAAATGCCTTCAGAGCGCTTGTAAATCAGTTTTGATTGGACAACGAAAATCCTGCTGCTTTTGTTCTCCCCTCAATTCACACTGCAGACCTTAAGCCAGACCTTTTGGGGATATCCTCCGAAAATCAGGGATAATCCCACTCTGGAGCAGGACTGAGTGAGCCCAGGCTAAGGCCGGGATATCCCACAATCTTGGCTGCAAATGTGACACGAGACCAGTGTAGCGTGAAAAAGGCTACAACACACATAACGATCGAGCACAAATTAACAATATACAATCACTCAAAATATTCTGATTATTACATTGGTGATTGCTGGCATCATTTGTCAAGACCTTCATGATGTGTGTAAGTGCAAACGGCCAAACATTTACTCAACATGCATATTGCATTACTCTTGTACACCAGCAGGATGAGCTGTTTTCATGTTATAGCAAGTGTTCAAAACTCTCTCTCTCTCTCTCTCTCTCTCTCTCTCTCTCTCTCTCACTAATTTTTTGTCATGTTACTGCATGTATGACTCAACCACACTTTTTCCATCCTAGTTCTCTAACCTTTGCTCACAACATTCTTCAAGTTTTTGTCCTGTGTGTGTAAAGTTAGAACTCTGTATTTGATGCAATGTTTATTTATTTGTGCCGTGTGGGCCAATGGAAAATTTGTTGCATTTACAAAACAAAAGATACATTACATCTCTGGTGCAACATGCAATGCATGATACAATGTTATAGTCTTCACTGGTGTGCTGGTGAAAGAGCCAGGTTAAATCCATCCTGTTATGATTAAAACTTAGGACGTGTTCAGAAGCACACACTGCTCTGCTGTGCATAGTTTTGAGCTTTCATTGGCTCCCTCTTTGGCTATAATCACTGCAGTCATCTCATTATTCACTTTGAGGAGTTTCTGGCAAAATCATACAACAATCTGCATTAGTGAAGTGCTGCCCTCTACAGGAAACTAAGATGAATAGCTTTTTTTCCATGTATTACAAACGCCGCCTCTGGCTTTGCATGTCAGGGTCTGTGATGTGTGAAAACATATCATCACTGTCATGTGAAAACCTTGCATATCCAAAATGTGGATGTGAAGTTCTCAGGAATTAAAACAGAACAAAACAAAACAAAAAACAGACATGTTTTGTAGCTTGACCACCATGTGTTTCAGTGGAGTTTTGAGTGAATTTCATAGGGCCAACAAGGCTCATAGGATTTTCTAAACCTAAAGAGAATCTAATCCTTCCATCTGAAAAGCACCTAAATTGGAGTTGCACATTTTGCACACAACAGTAATGATGCATTTTTCCTGCATAATTATGATTATTTTCATGCATAATTATGATTAGTACATTTTGTTCTGGTGTCTGACTTAGCAACAAAACAGAACCCACAATCCATTTAGCACTGAGAATACACTCCAGATTAGTAATCATTACAATATCATGCAAAGATTTAATCTTAATTTAATATTTAATCATAACTGGAAAACCGCAGAATAATGGCTTTCAGTGTAATGGGTCTATCACAGTGTCACTTTCATTTTTGGTTACAACCTGTTTCCCTGAAAATAGTTTATTTTTCCTTTAATTTCATTTAAAATAAGGAGCAGTAAATATAACATTAGGCTTGTCAAACCAACCTCACTGTGAAGTTTTGACTGAATATGGATTTAAAGCACAGGAAAAGAAAAAAAAACATTGAATATATGATTTGGTTTTCTCTTTCACACCTCTAGAGGACATTTTTGAACTGGCTCCATAGACCATCACATGACAAGCAGCTGAACCTCAGAAACCCAGAAAGTATTGCAGTGACTTTGATCAGCTCAGGCTAGATATTGCACTGCTGTCTGAAACTTTAAGACAGGTGGCTGTGCCAATGCTGACTGTTACCTGTGAGGGTCAGATGGAGGACACCAGAAAAAGGCATGGGCACAAAGGGAGGACTGTTAAAAAAAAAAAAAAAGAAGAAGAAGAAGAAGCTTCGCAGGGACTTCAAAGAGGGACTTAAGTCGGCTGTGTTCCTAGGGGCACTACGTCTGGATTCTAGATGTTGTGTGGCTGTAATCAGAAAATGATCCACCTCAAATGAGCTGACTGAGTGTCTGAGGTTGAAAAAAAAAACCTAAAATACTCATATGACTCCAGGTTAAAACCACAATGACCTGTCCACCTCCATCAGAAATAGCTTTAAACCAAACCTCGTGGCTCCCAGCACCTCCAAAATGCACCTCATACCTTCCAGTAATTTCCTTTTTCTCAGCTCAAAATTCAAACCACATCTATGACATCCAAACCCTCAGCTTTGCACTGGTGTTACACCAACAGCCACAGACACTGATAGGTTTGGATTCATTTCAATGCATTTCTAATGAACTTATCTTCTTGAAATCAGATTTTCTCTTAGGTAGTTTCAATGTTAGATTTTTTTTCCGAATTATGCGAACAACAGATACATAACATGGATGTGCTGGTTGCAACACCTCATCGAAGCTACAGCACACTTAAATTGAAGCAAACTAAAGATACCATTGTTTCATGGCTGCACAATGACAGCAATATCTAAATTTTTTGTGCATCAGTTGATGCATATTTTTTGCAACTCAGCAGGACATATTTGGTATCTTTGGATAAAGAGCATAACTTTATTTATTTAATTTGTATAAATTGGTATATGTGGAGCTGTAAAGTCTGCCTGAATACAGTTGGAATCCAGAGATTTGAGAACCACATACAAAATAATTGTAGCTTCATAACTGTTCATCCAGCATGGCTGAACCTAACCTTAAAACTGAGACTTCATATTCATTTTATCATTTTATACTAAACATAATAAATGTAGCTGTAATGTAAGCTAAAATGTTAAACAATATGCCCCTGTTCAGATACTAACAGAGAACACTGTATGTCCTCTCTTCACAGTAGAGATACAGTAGGAAATAGCTTGAAGTGTGACACCAGAGTAATGACAAACAGAGAGAAAGCATGGTATGATCTGAGCTCTAATTTTTTTATTATCTGTATTTCACAACTCACATGTATCACAGGAGCAATCTGAATTAGATTTTCCCACTGATACCACAGAACATGGATAAAAAAAGAATAACTTTATTACATGGAATAAAGTCACAGAAATACAAGCATAAATATTGTCATCGCTGGCATTACTTGAACAGAAATGTTATAGATATTATATAAATGTTATAGGCCAATCACATTCATGTTGGTTAGGCTGTAGTTTGTCAGCAATCTGCACAACAGATTTGCACACTGTATTTTAAACTGTGTAATATTTATATGACAGTAGAGTATGGGGTGTATGGAGTACTGTATGGAGTACTGTATGCAGTATGTGGGCATAGTATTGTGTGAAAGATGCAGAATATGTAGGCCTGTGACATACGAAATAGACATAAGGTACATTCTATAATAGTTTCAAGTCTTTGAAATTATTAGTGCATAGATGCAACATCAAGAATAGTTCAGTATTAGTCATCAGATGATTATGGATGCTCTTGTTATTGTTTACAGTTTTTTGGGGGGTGTTTGTCATTCAGAGCCAATGAAATTCCAGCAGCATGGGAAGTGTCATGAAGGTCAACAGCAGTCCACTGCAGCTTTGTAACAGGACACTCAAAGCAGAGCAGGGGAGGAGAAGCTCTGCAAAAAAAAAAAAAAAAAAAAAAACACACACACACACACAGATAAATGAGATTG
>OMLB01033792.1:0-12245 GCA_900302555.1 Myripristis jacobus
CAGTTTTTTTTTATGTCTGAATATAAGCACACACACACACACACACACACACACACACACACACACACACACACACACACACACACAGTGTCAGCCACTTTTTACTGTCTCCAGTACAGTACACAGACAATTACTACAGCTGCGAGTTAAAAAAAAAAAAACCCTTGGGCAACTCATCACCAACCGACTCCTGAGCCTATCGTACAGTAAATGCATCTTACATCCACCTGCTGTCAGAGTCGGCTCACATCAACACTGTAGGACTCCTGTCACAATCAGTCCACGTGATTTAGGACTGACCTCCTCCTGTTTGAATCAAAAAGTGGTTCCAAAAAAACTGAGTAAGCATCACTAATGTCTGTGATGATAGCTTGGAGAACTTTGAATAAAAATCCATAACTACAGTAGGGAAAAACAAAGAGTCTGTCAGTCTCCTGGTCCCTTCAGATTGTCCCTCTGCTTTTTCCATAGATTAAATTGTTCCACGCGAGGCCAAAAAGCAGCCCTTGGAGCTTTTGTTCAGTAGTTGCTTTTCTGTTATTGTAGAGGAAAAGACAGTGGAAAGGCATAAAATCACTTCAGAAAATATCAGCAAAGAGGAGGAGCTTAATTTAAAAAACACCGCTTGCTTGAAATTTACTGAAAAAGAACAAAAGACACTGATCTGTCTTATGTAGTGTATTCATCTTGAGGTTACTCATCCTACTCTCCATGAGTCCACTCCGCTCTGAAGTTGTCCTCTTCCCCAGAGGCATGCACCTTAATGAAGCAAACACATTGCTTTTGGGTTTTAAGAGGTTTACCTACGCCTACCTGTGTCAAAAAACAATGAATGCCCAGACCACAAAATAAATCCATCCACAGTCCCTGCTTCTCTTTCGCTGCTGTCTCTTTCCATCTGTGACCTCTGTTAAGGCTCCTGAGTGGTCGGCCAGCTTGCCAGTATTTTGGGGCTGTAGCCAATAGCGGTGACCCAGTACGCCATGAGGAGGGGGGCGTTTCATCAGTATGTCTCTGAATCCGAGTCGATGATCTCATCGTCCGCAGAGACAGAGGACAGTGGGCGGTCTGGCCTGCAGTAGGAGGCGTGGTCAGGCCTCAGGGGAGGTGGGGTATCGAAGGCCACGCCTTTGGAGATGTGGTTCGAGGAGGGGTGATGGTTGATGACCGTCCGAGTGAGAGAAAGTGCAGGCAGAGCTGCTATGGTGACCATGGGGGAGGTTGGCATCATGGAGTTGAGGATGAGTGCCAGGCAGTCGGCCACGTCCCGGTTGGGAGCGCAGGCCAGTGCTGGGGTGTAACCTAAAGGTAGCAGAAGAAAGAAAGAAAATGTTTGCCCATACTTTGGTTCAGAGGTGTGTTTGTTTGAAGCAAAGATCGCGCGCTTAAACAGCGAGCTGAATGCTGACCGTTTTCGTCCACTGCCAACACACTGGCTCCTTTCCCCAGCAGCTCCTGAACCACCACCGTCAGACCGTTCCTGGCTGCTACATGCAGAGGACTGCAGCAGGGAGGAGGGATTGACAGTGTTAAGTTCAATCTGAAGTTATAGGTTACTTTACTGTATGTGTCTCTGTGCCCTATTGGGACTACATACGTCTGGAGAGCAGCGTTGGTGCTGTTGATGAGGTTCCTGTCGCTGATCTTCTCCAGAATCAACAAGGCACTCGTCTCGTGACCCTGAGAGGAACAAGGAGCAAGAAAGCAAAGGACAGTGGAAAAAGAAAACAGGAATTAAATCAAAAATAGGATTTGCAGCAACAAAACTGTATTTAACTGCCTGGATGTGAAATTAAACTTTTGGCTTTGAAATCTGTCTTGTCTACAACACAGGAGGGTATCCACCATTTCGTCAAAGGTTCTAAGTTGTCAGTTATATCTGGCTGGATGAAAAAGTTTTCTTGCATCTGTGTGTGTGTGTGTGTTACCTTGCTGCAAGCCAGATGTAAGGCTGTGTTCCTGCTGTTATCTTGCAGTGTGAGGTCTGCCTTAGCGCTGCTCACCAACACCTCTGCAACAGACAGACAATAATGCTTTTCACCTACAAGCTTCAGTGATCCAAGACAAACAGCCATCTATATCTCTGAGTGTGTGTGTGTGTGTGTATGTACTGACCCACAGCGTTGGTCTGTCCGTTGAGAGCGGCCATCATCAGCGGTGTGCTGTGAGTGTGTGTGTCGATCATGTTTGCCTGAGCTCCATGGCTCAGCAGCAGAGAAACACACTCCACGTGGTCTGAAAAGGCTGCAGCGTGAAGGGGAGTCCTGCGGCAGCACACCAACAGGTTAACAGTGTACTGACACAGCTGCTGCATAATACAAGATCATACTGTATGGGTGTGTTTGCATCTCTCACCTGCCCTTGGAGTCAGTGGTGTTGACAATGGCAGCACCCAGAGAGTCAATCAACATCTCGGCCACACCCTCGTTATCATTCATTCTGAAATACACAACACAAACATGTGTCATATGCCTGCACAACAGTGGTAATTCACACGCGTGTATCAACACAGGTTCTTACACAGCACAGTGCAGCGGGCTGAAGGAGTTGCCCTGAATCTTCCTGAATGCCTCCTGGTCTAATAACACCTCCACACACGCATCGTACCCTGCAAAGAGAAAGCAAGAGAGAGATGTGAGAGAGCTGGAGGACAGAAAAGTGAAGAAGGAATGCACGGGAATGCACTTGGTGTTTGTCAGGAGTTTGTACCATTGTAGCAGGCCCAGTGCAGTGGTGTGTAGCCCTGGTTGTCAGTGAGGTGTGCGTGAGCGTGTGAGGTGCTGGTGGCCTGCAGCAGGGCTCCCAGGGCGCCCACTCGGCCACAGGCGGAGGCCAGGTGGATGGGCGAGCGGCCTCGGATGTCCCTCACACACACACTGGCCCCCCGCTGGAGGAGGGCCTCCACACACTCCTCCTGGCCTGTCACTGCCTGTCAGAGAAAAAAAAAAAAATAGAAAACAGAAAATAACTTTAAAAAAGTAACAGGGATTTTTAAATGTGATGCCGTGTCATGTGTTTTAGATTGTGAGTCACAGTCATTGTGAGTCATTGTGCGTGGAACATGGCAATGCCAAAAATGTGCTTTTAAGAATTATCCAGTTGAAATTATAGTAATTATATTAAAGTAACAATTAAAAAAATGTCAACTGTAAACTTCAGAGAGAGCTTTAGAATGTATAATAATGACTGTCTATAATAAAGTGTTTTACACGTACTCATTTTCAGAAACAAATAGTTATAAAAATAAAGGCTACTTTTATTTTACAAAGTATAAAAAGATATTGAGCCACAAGTGGCCATGAAGGCAGCCAGCTGCAGCTATAAAGTTGGTAGTTTAAAGAGAAGCTGGCTTGGGTTTAGAGCTTTGAGTCTTAAAATATATTTAAAGGTTAAGCGCTGCATGCACCAACTGAAGTCACAGGCATGCAGCTTGATCATCTTTGGTTTTGCAGGGAGCACTTATCAAAGGACTGGGTTTGGTTTTTGTTTGCCTCAAATGATTTATGAGAGACTCATCTGACACAGGTAAAACATTAACTATTTCTCTTCATACGGTCTGCACACAGGTAGTTTTGTTACAGAGTGATAAAACGAATAAAACAGTGAAACTGAATACTGATCGCTCCATAGGCAAAAAATATTTTGAAAAATGCCCTGTTTTCTACTGCCTATAAATCAGTACATGAACATATAATTCATATTCTGTCAAACTTTCAGTTTTTGACATTAAATTCTGAAATGTGGCATCCATAATCAATATTTTTGTTATATATTTTCATGAAGATTGGACATTTATAATTGCCCGGTTTCCAGACCACATCCAGCAGTACCTACAGCAAACATACCTGTGCATTACACTGTTTTAGTTTTCGGCACTCCACGTCGTGCCTGATAACGCCCCGTAGCTGTTCTAAAATCACTGTAAAACACGGCTTCTTGTGGCTTGTTGCTTCAGTAAATTACTCACAAGATCAAGCAGCCACCAGCTCCATGTGGTTCACAAGTTAGTGGGTGTGAATGTGTGTCTCACCCCACGGTGTAGTGCTGTCCTGCCCCAGCGGTCCCGGGCCTCCACACTGGCTCCTTGACTGAGAAGTGAGTATACGCACTCTGTGTGTCCACTCAGCACTGCCAACATCAAAGGGGTCCTACACACACACACACACAGAAAACATCAACACATAATCAATAGCTGGTAGGAGTACAACATAACACATGACATTACGCAATATCAGTGATAGAATAATTCTACCAAACAGATGTTTAGGTCTGATTAAATTAGTTAAGTATTTATTGAAACAATGTAAATCCCTGACTGAAAGCCTCCAACTTCCAACTCATTTTCTACATCCACACACACACACACACACACACACACACACACACACTCACTGTCCGTTGGTGTCCTGAACATCCATAGAAATGTGTTGGTCGTTGTGGCCCATGAGCAGACGCAGGCACTCTGAGTGGCCATTCATAGCTGAAGGAGAGTACATACACACGCACACACACACACACATACAGTTAGCAATATGCACAGGGCACAAATCAAGTTAGTATAGATAAAGCTATTGTTACAGTAAGTATAGTAACACAGAGTACATGACATTATAATTTTATTGCTTACTTTTTCATAAAATTCAAAGCTAATTTCAAATTCATGCCTATTTAAAAAAAAACAAAAAAAAAACAATTTAGGCATTTAATTGGCACTACTATCAACTTGCAAAGATTAAACCCATGAACTTGACCACAACTTGAAAGTTGTGGCCATTACACACACATTAAAGTCAAGCTGCAAACCAGATTCATGCGGTTGTATGTGTGTATCTGTCTGAATGTGCAGTGATTACATGCAGCGTGGATGGCTGTCCTTTTGTGTGTGAAGTCACGGGCCATTGGTGAGGCGCCATGGTGAATCAGCAGGGAAACACACTCCTGGTGGCCCTTGGAGCAGGCCAGGCTGAGGGGGGTACGGCCCTCAGGGCTGCGAACATCCACATCCAGCAGGGAGGACAGGAGGACCTCCAGTGCTCCACAGTGACCGTGGTATGCCTGGATAGGTGAGACACACACACACACCAACAGAGACACTGTTAAAAGTTTCATGGTGATGCACCTGGTTAACTAGATGAAGAGCTAGAGAGATCCTGAACGTGAAAGAGACAGACAGACAAATCTCTAAACTCACCGCCAGGTGTAGTGGACTGACCGGGGCCTGGTTCTCCGAGCTGCTCAGGATGTCTGTTCCCGACGTGTCCATCAGCTGACACAGAGAGGTGGTTGATAAAATACTCAATTCATATCCAAGATTACACACCTAACATTTCACAGCTACATTAAAATGGCACAAAAATTAGGCTGCATTCAACCTATTCCACCTTTTTTGAACTGCCAAATCCTATTTTACATGTGAGTGGCCGCTTTGGGCAATTGCTGTGCCTGTCATCTGTCTGCTTGGGAACAACTGATCATTTTAGCAGAATGCACTAACACAAAATAGGGTGGTTTTGTGAGTCAACCAATCACAAGGAGATAGAGGTGGGCTGCATGTTATACAGACAGTGGGCAGTTTACTACAACAACAAAAGCTCAATTAAACTACTCAAAGTACCATTAGAAAGGTTGGTGGCTATTTCTGCTGTACTGTGGGAGTCTCTGGCAAGCACCTGAGACTGGCACCTGAGCAATTAAGTACCTTGTAATTGTAGTTTAGTACTGCTGTTATGCTGTTGTTAATACTGGTCATTATGCATGACCTGCCTTGTTGAACACAAAATGCTTTGAGGCTTTCGATTTCTTTCTTAAAAATAAGGTGGAGTCAAGAGAGTGCACTGTACTATTTTCCCCAGCAGAGGGAGCTCCTGCCAACAAGAAGTCAGTGGTCAAGGGGAGAGAGGTGCATGAAACTAGTTAAATATTGAATCAAACCTTACCACATCAAGAGGCGTCTCACTCACCATCTGGGAAAAAAGCAGATAGTGATGATAAATAAAGGAGCGTTTAACATGACAGAACCATGTACATTTTCTTTAGAGCACTCTGGCTTATGCAAGGTTCACATGATAGCAAGATTTTGCTTGTAGCGCCGTGGATGCATGCTGTGTAATGGCTGGCAAACATGCCTACCCACTATGCCATATCCTACTTCAATATGCTTCTTTAAAAAAAATCATACAATCATACAATATGTGCAATATAGAATACAGAGACTGATCATTTCTTCAGCCTTATCCTGAAATATTTATTCCAACTCATTTAAACACGTTGGAATCATCAGATTCAATTTCTGCCTTTAACACATTTAGCAGCCATGCATATGAACCCTACATGCAGCACATTTTTGAGTGGCATTGTATTTGTTCCCACCAGTTCCAGGCAGAATGTGTGTCCATACGCTGAGGCATAGTGCACAGCACTGTAGCCCTGTCTGTCTCTTACTCCCAGATCAGCATTGTTCCTAAGCATGTACTCCACACACCTGGAAAGGAGGAAAAGAGAAAGCACAATCAGATGGTGCCTTCAAGTGCATGTCAGAAGCTCATACATCTGACATGGGAAGTGCAAGCTTCTGACTTGATCGTCATTCAAGTAGTCGGAAATATGCGGAAACCATAGCAACCTGAAGGCATCAAACATTTATACAACTACAAAGACTAAATATCGAGAACGTGCTTTCTAGTTCAACAACGAACTAGATACTGCTGATACTGCTGCCAAAACAGAAAGGAACCATTTTTGCTGGCATGAAACATCACAATTCAGACTCAGGTATCATCGATATTTACAAACTTTTGTACTTCCAATTACGACATCCCAGTGTTTGCTCATGTGCCACTGACTTGTATCTACAATATTGACAGTGGTTGCGACATGCACTTGTGAAAGCATCAACAAACACAGCAGGAGCCAACATAACCAATCACACAGCTCACAAGCACACAATGGAAATGACATTCAACATTCCCTGCACTTAGACTGCTTTGCTAGAAATTCTGTCACTTATACATACAGACACTAGGGCTGAACAATACGGTAAAAAAATCATATTGCCATTAATTTTACAGATATTGCAATTGCAATATGATTCCCAGTTTTGGTAGGAATGGATTTTTGCATCAGATTTTTTATTTTCACCAAACAAATGTTTTCTTACATCTGGAAAATACAATTTGTGGGCCAGGGCATCCCTGTAGCACCAATATACTTTATTTACAACAATGGTTTGTCACACATTTTACTTTTATTAAAAAATTGCAGCTCCTGCGATTTGGATGTTACACTTGGCTATATTGCCATTCTGATAATATTTTGATTAAATGATTTACCTTAACAGACACACACGCTCACACACAGACACATACACACACACAGCAGAACTTACTTTCCGTCAGTGTCTGCTGCAGCAGCGTAGTGCAGAGGACTGCAGCCTCTCTGGTCCAGTTCATTGATGCTGGCCCCGGAGCCAACCAGGGCAAACACACACTGGTAGTTACAGTTGGCTGATGCATAGTGGAGAGGAGTCCTGGGATGGGCAAGAACTCAACATCAACCATTACTTATATCAGGAAGGACTATATATCCCCCGTCCTCAAAATATTGCCCTCTTCCTCTTTCTTTAGCTCTTATTTATTTATTTTCCAAGCACTTTGTGATTACATGATTATTCTGTGGTTATACTGACGGTCAAGATAAAGCACTAACCTTCCAAACTGGTCTTTCCTGTTAAAATCAGCTCCTGTGTTTAAGAGCAGGTTCACACACTCCAGGTTCCTGTTTGAAGAAATACAATTAAACAACCACCGCTATGTTGCCATACCAATCCACGAGACTGCAGGCGAAGAAAATGTTGGGATTTTTGCTCTGTATAAATAAAAATATGTCAAATTGAATATGTAACATGTATTAAATAGCTGGTATTAAACACTGTGTAATGGTGAGACAGTGAAAAGAAATGGTGACTCACCCTCCAGCTGCAGCCGCATGCAGACAGGTCCTACCAAAGTCGTCAGCGGTGTCAATATCAAAGCCTGAGCAAATATGTAATCAGCGTCAATTTAGATGTCAACCTGGTGTTGCCAGTGGTAAGAATGGTGCCAGCGTGAGTGTACCTGAGGACAGCAGCTTCCTGCAGCAATCTGAGAAGCCACTGAGAGCTGCCAGATGGAGGGGGAACATCCCATGAATACCTCTCCTGCACAGAAAAAAGGCACGTATTACACAGATATCATAAGACCAGGAGGATGTGGTGTGAGTGCATGTGTGCATTTATGATCAGAAAGAAAGAAAATGACAGTTCAACAACCTCACCAGTCCTCAAAATGTTACTTAACTAGGTGGCGAGAGGGGTCACTGCACAATTGTAGATGCAAGGTCTGCTGACTAGCACATACCAAGAGACATGAGCATGTGTAATGAATGGCAAAATAACACTGCAGACTGCTAATCTGCTCTTATTTGAAAAAGCATTTGTATTGCTTCTTAGCACTAGAACACACTGAATTTAGTAGAAAAAGATGGAGCAAGAGAAAGAGAGAGAGATCAGTGTGCATTATAACTAACTTGGTCATGTCGGCTCCATGGTTGATGAGTGCAGTGATGATGAGCTCATGGCCGTAGCGGGCGGCAATGTGAAGGGCAGAGTTTCTACTCTTGTCCTCGCAGTCAATTTCTGCTCCTGAACACACGTAGGCATACACTTTTACATTCTTGTCAATACAAATAAGACATCCACAAAAAAAGATGTACGCAGATCATTTTGCAAGTCATGCCAACTCAATTTACAAGCAGCACATATCATACATCCTAAACAAAGCATAAAGAGGATGGCACACATTAACGGTGCTCTCACCATTTTGAATGAGGGCCTGAGAGCGAGAGAACCTGCCGTGGGCAGCTGCCATGTGGAGGGGAGTCTTACCATCCTTACTCTAGATGGAGTGTGAGAGGAGAGAAAGAGATAGTGAAGGTAACAGAAGGCAGAAAAATGGGGAGGAAAGAGCAGGCCATTATTGCATTTTTGATGGAAAAAATGACAAAATATCAGTGCTGCAGTACATCAAGAGACATCATGTCAGTGTGGGCAGTTGACTCCACTATATACTGTAAACAACAGGTTACAAACCTATTGTTTAGAGCTCAGAACAAATGAAAGCTGGCTTATATCTCCTTGTGGACCAGACACACACACACACACACACACACACACACACACATTTCTTGAGCAGCTTGCAGCCTGAGGGAGTCAGCTCCCCCCATCAACCATATGGCCTTGCATCTTGAGGCTATGTGGACCAAATACCAGTTTCCATCAGTGCTAACGCAGTGTTTAGAACACTGTCATTTTATCAGTCAGCTACAAAGCAGCATTCATGTGTAAACAGGAGCTCAGAGCTTTCTGCTGACCAGTGTTTCCACAAAATATAGGAGCTAGGAGTGTCTTGATTCTGAGGCACTGGTTCAGATCAGTGTTTTATCTATTTATTTACATCATGATATAGGGTATTTAAATTGGATTCCCATTCTATGTCATATATAAAATTTCTTGTCTATGACTTTCTATGACCAAAATGTTGAATTTTCATGACCTCTATAGCCATTACATTTTTTTCCTTGACCAAAATTTTAAATGCACTTCAGAATTCCCTGACCCCGGAATGGACAGGAAACACTAATACTGCAGTAAATGTGTTTTGGAGTGTGTGTTTGTATCTGTGTGTATCTGTGCCTGAGTACCCACCCTCAGGTTGACATGGGCTCCGTTGGCAAGCAGCAGCTCCTGGCACAGCGCCCCCTGGCGGGAGGAAGAGGCAAAGTGGAGAGCAGAGAAACCCCTCTCGTTCACCTGAGAAAGGCCGGTAAATAACAATTACACACACAAACGTGGACAGACTCCACGCTCACACTAGCTGACACAGAGACATACACATACCTGGTTGACACAAGCCCCAGCCTCGATGAGCTCGTTGACCACTACATCCTGTCCATTGTAACAGGCCACGTGGAGTGGGGTGTTACCATAGGCATTCACCTCGTTGATCTATACAGACAGAGGGTCAATGTATGTCTGAGTGTGCATTCGTATATAAACTATTGTCAGAGACAGCCCATCATTTCAGGACAAAGAAGTTATGTCACATGAAATGCATGTTGAGGACAATGTCTATTGTTAGCTACTCTAAAAAATCTGTTTTTCAATTTATGGTCTACAGATAATATGCATGTGGGAATACAGTGTTCCTGTGATTAGCACAGACAATACTGAGCCGTTAAATGCTGTATGTGCATCGCTGTCTGTTTGTGAATCTGTGTGTACATGTTTGTGTGTGTGTGTGTGTGTGTTCTGACCTGGACCCCCAGGCCCAGCAAGTAGTGCACGGTGCTGCTCATGCCACTCGAGGCAGCAGCATGGAGCGGGGTGTAGGCCTTCTTGTCCTTACAGTCCACCTCTGCTCCGCTGTCCACCAGTAACTTCACCACCTCCAGATGACCTGCGTGGGGCCCAGGGGAGGAATTCAGAAAATCAAACATGCACATTTTGTATTTGAGGGTACTGGTCCTATTTTGTTTTCTGAAAATAAGCTCAACCCATTATTTGTACAGGAGGTAGGAGGATACAACTTACAGCTAATCTAATTGTATTATACACAGACAGGAGTGCGTGTGGTGGCTAGATGTAATGGATTCATCTACTGTGATGTGTATCTGAAGGATAACCAAAAATAACTACAGTGTTACCCATATAGGCTGCCCAGTGGATGGCTCTCCTGTCCTTCTTGTCAAATGCATTTATATTGGCTCCTCTGGACAGCAGCAGCTTTACCATCTGAAATACAAACGCATACATGTCAGCACCTAATTAAAGCTTATATGTGTACGTGTGTGTGCATGTGTGTGTGACCAACCTCTACATGTCCGCTGAAGGCAGCGTGGTGCAAGGCCGTGCGCCCTGCCCGGTCTGACACGTTGACATTGCTGAGCAGTGGAACCAGCGCCTCGGCACAGCGCACGGCCTTGTTGCTCGCTGCAACATGGAGCGGCGTCTGCCAGTTCTTGTCCCGGGCATTGACATCAGCACTGTGCTTCAATAGCACAGACACTGCATCCTGAAGAAATCATATTGCAATTCATTTTAAACATATTGCAACTGCGGTATGATTCACGATTTTAACGATAATTTTTGTGCTGAAATTTTCATTTTCACTGAAAAAGCAATTAAAATATTTATGGTGTGATTTTTGCTGGAGTCTGTACCCAAACAAACATGTTTTCATACATCTGGGAAATACAATTTATAGACTAGGACATCTCAGTAGGGCCAAAATACTTTATTTATAACAATATTTTATCACACATTTAACCTTTATCAAAAGATTGCAGCTCCTGCATTTTAGATATTGCACTTTGCCATACTGCGATTTCATATTTTCTATAGATCGTCCAACCCTAATCAGAGTTACATTTGATGCTCATGATACAACAATGATGATACATTTGGTCCTGATGATACTCCTTTGCCCTAAGAAAAAACTAAAATTAAAGACTGATCTTTGGGCAAATTATCTTTTTCTTTCAAATTTAAATTTCAGGTAAGTATGAAGGTCACTATTATATATTTGGTTTAGTGCAGAGGTAAGTATCAGGTAGGGATATGGTATGTTAACTATATGATTCAGTGAACTGTTACATGTTTCAATTAATTAATTAATTACTTAATTATTAGCTGTGTATATTATTGTAGCTGATGCTACAATAAATCCATTACTTTTTTCCACAGAATTTAGGACAATTAATTTTAAGGCTTTTCTGGGATTTCTTTATAGTGCTATCTAATTATGACAGGTAAGTATAAAGGCAGTATTAGGTTCAGCAGAAGAGTTTTATAACATCAGAAATGTGAGTCTGTCAAAGAACTTGAATAAGTTTTTAAGAAATAGATGGATTAATGAAATTACATGAAACGTTATGTACAAATGAAGAGCCCATGAATTAAAATTTTAGACTATTACAAGACTTTTAAGACTTAATATTTGTAAAAAATTAAATTTAAAACATTCTGGATATTTTTAAGGACCTGCAGACACCCTGGTTTGAGAGAAGATGTGTCTATTTGCAAGTATAGTTCAATGTTTTACCAAGGCACATTCAAATGCTTGCAGAGGTGTGTTCATGAGTGTGTGTGTGTGTGTGTGTGTGTCTATATTGTTTATCTCCGCTATATTATCCATACTACCCTCTACAGATAC
>OMLB01033793.1:0-11404 GCA_900302555.1 Myripristis jacobus
AAATGAATCCTAAAATGGATGGGCAGCCAGTGGAGTGAAGCTAAAATAGGTGAAATGTGCTCATACTTGCTTGTGCCAGTTAAAAGACGTGCAGCAGCATTTTGTACTAGTTGCAGACGGGCAATGGAGGATCCACTAACCCCCATGTAAAGTGAATTACAATAATCCAGCCAAGTGGTCACAAAGGCATGGATTACAGTTTCAAATTGCTGTTTCTGAAGGACAGGTTTAATTTTTGCCAGCTGCCTTAACTGGAAAAAGCTTGAAACAGTGAAAGGAAATGCCATGTTTCCTCAGAATGGAACCAAGTGGGAGTAAATAGAGGGAAAATAAAAGAGGGCCAAGCACAGAGCCCTGTGGAACTCCACATGAGAGAGGAGCAGTGGAGGACACAGAGTCATCAATGCTGACACAGAAAGTCCGATGTGACAGGTAAGACCTAAACCATTCAAACGCTGTGCCCCTGATGCCCACCCACTGTTCCAACCGAGCAATCAGGATGTCATGGTCCACTGTATCAAATGCTGCAGTCAAATGTAACAATACAAGGACATACAAGGATATATATATGTGTATTGTGAATGTGCAGAGTCCTTTTTTTAAAGGCTGTGATACTGTGGTGATATCTGCGAAGTGAAAGCAGCTTGTCAGTCACCGCCAGAGTTATTATAGTTTTGTATTTTTCATTAGTTTCTATTTTTATTTAGTTTTTAATTTTTGTTTTCAGTTCAGTTTAGTTTCAGTTTGTTTCCAGAGTGGGTTTGCTCACTTTAGTTTAGTTTTATTTATTTTATTTTATTTTATTTATTGATTTATTGTTTTAGTCTAGTTTTTATTAGTTTCACTATTATTTTATTTATTTATTTATTTTTTAATATTGGGAATGTTTGTCAGGGTCTAGATGTAAGAAACTCAGAATATGCATTCCAATATAAACACAATTGAATTGAACACAATTGAAACACAATTGAAAATTTTACAATTGTCCAGACATGTAGACATCCCAGTCTCAATAAACCAACGCTTCCTCATGCTTGTTGTGTTGATATATTTGACCAAACTGACAAAGAAAAATACTGAAGTCATTTTTGTAATTTATATATTTTATTTTATCTGCACACAATATTGTTTCAATTCGGTTTTTTTTCTGAAGTCTTTCTGAAGTGTTTTTTCAAATCGAGTTTTAGTTTAGTTTTCAGTTTAGTTTTAGATCACTCTGATAACCTTGATTGCCACCAAAACATGGTTTTTACAGTGCATGGACATGCTCCACCTAGTGGAAAAGTCATGCCACTGCTCTCAGACGCTCACCATTTCATTCTGTTTGTATGTCCTGCATAGCTTGCAAAACATCCCAGTAAACAATTATCATTAGGCCTAATAAAAATGATAGAGCGTAATATTTTTCCTTATAACTCAGCCCACTGCAACAACTCATCCGTGTGAAATCACTGAAATTTTTGTCAAAAATCAGATGTGACTGCTTTTTCTCTTTCTGTATCTTGGATATTTAAAATAAAAATGCAACCAGAAGACTTTAATTCTCTCATGAAGAAACAAGCCTGAATTTTCCTCTATGGGTTCTACCAATGAAGAGTGAGTTGAATACATTATTGTCATGTTGTTAAAAAATTGTAAATCATATTCTGATTTCCACTTTCCAGAGAACACAGTGTAAGGAGAGTTTTTGTCTGCTTTTCTTTTTATTTCATTTTCACCCAATGAACAAAATGAAATACCACACTTTTACATGGTCACTGGAATTTTGAATTTATTTGATAGAATTATTAAAATATGAAACTGGAATATTTGTAATGGCAGTGATTCAATGGCATTGCACACACTTGTTAGCTTTATTATCTTGCATGGCTTAGAAATCTAAAATTCTGTAGGTAAAAAAGTTCAAGTTTAAGTTTTGGCTTGGGAGTTCTTTTTTTGAAGAGAAAAAACTTTTATACTTAAAAGGGTTGTCTCAGCTGATGAACTACATGAACTTGTGATAAGGCCCTTAGTAGATGGGGCCCTCTTGGGCCTGACACATGGAGCCCTTATGAACTCAATTAGCAGTGTTTGCTGGTGGGAACTTAACTAGAAGACTTAACGAGGGAACCTGATCTGTTATTGCAAGAGTGACTCCTGTTAATTGGTTGCTGTTGCCTGTACAGCAGGCGAGAGAGTGTGGCTATATCCCCACACATTACACTTTTAAGGAGAGAGTCGGAAAAACTGTTTGTTGCCAGGTCAAAACCAGCTGTATTACACCAGTGCTAGTGGAGGAGACATGGCATCTTCATGTCACCTGCATCTTCATGACACCTTCATGACACCTTCATGAATGATGAAGCCCATGGAGCTAAAAAAAAAACAAAAAAAAAACACGTCCTTCTCAAAGCATACATTAAAAAAAAATTTACAATGAAAAGCGCATGCAGCTAGCCGAAGCAGTCATCATCCCTCTGTGTTTTGGTAAAACTAGACCAGTAGTGTCTGAGGTAGCACCTCAAATACTTTCTTTCAGGAAGAGCACAGAAGAATATAAATAAAACTGGAAGAATGGTAAAAATACAAATTCTAGTTGTCCTTTTCTGAATAATTTAATTCATGCTCCTGCTCAATCAGTTAAAATGGGAGAATTCCAAGGCCTCAGCTACATTAAAAAAAAAAAATACATATGCTATCATAAGCCAATTTCTTTTCTTTTTTTTCTTCTTTGTTTTGGCTCCTACAGCAGCTCAAGCAGCCCACTGATTGGCTTGTTTGAACTAAAGCCTCCTGCTGCTGAGAGGATTTAAACCAAGGAGCAAACGCTAGGGACAGACTGGTATGGATGGACACATACAGCGGGACAGTCCTCTAATAATCTGAGGTCGGGTGTTAAGGGTAATGTAATAAGGTAATTTAACACTGCCACTGCTGTGTTCTTGAATTTGCTCTATTTTAAGAAAGAGGTTTTCGCTTACAAATGATGGATAATGTCTCAGCTTTACCGCTGCTTACTCTTTCAGGGATAACTCACACACTGGAGCAAAGAATCATCCTATTCTTGCTTTCTTTGCTGTGGTACTTAGTGATTCTCCTGGGAAATGTTGTAGTTGTTTGCATAATTATAATGGATAAAAGCCTTCATGAGCCTATGTATATCTTTCTGTGCAATCTATGCATCAATGGACTTTATGGGACAGTTGGCTTTTACCCCAAATTTCTCTTGGATTTACTGTCTTCTCCTGTCATTTCTTATGCTGAATGCCTGTTGCAGGGTTTTGTGGTCCACTCCTCAACTTGCTGTGATTTGTCAATCTTAGCCGTAATGGCCTATGACAGGTATGTGGCTATATGCCGACCTCTGGTCTACCATTCCATTATGACAAAACAGAGAGTCTCTGCCTTTGTGTTTTTCACCTGGTTCATACCACTTTTTTGTATGTTCATGAACACAGCCTCAATATTAGGAGTCCCGTTATGTGGTTCACACATAAATAAGATCTATTGTGTCAACTGGATGGTGGTTCAGCTTGCTTGCACGAAGCCCAAAGCAAACTCTGTCATTGCATATTTTAATATTTTGTTTTATTTTTTACACGCTGTCTTTATTTTTTGGACTTACATGTGTCTAATCAGGTCATGCTTGTCATCTCAAGAGAAAAGGGGGAAGTTCATGCAAACCTGTGTGCCACATTTAATATCTCTGATTACTTTTAGTGTAGCTGTTCTTTTAGATTTGTTGTACATGCGATTTGGGTCAACAAATTTATCTCAAGACCTCCAGAATTTCATGGCGATAGAAATTCTTGTTATTCCTCCAGTCATGAACCCCTTCATATATGGATTCAGACTTACTAAAATCCGCAACAGAATCCTGAGTTTATTTCATACAAAAAGGAAAGATGGAAGATGTCAAGAGCAGACTTTTCACATCACTGCAGAGCTCTCAACTTGATAGAAATAAATTTGGGGTAAAAATCATTGCAAATCCTTATCTACATTTGAAAACAGAATTGTGATGGCAAGTAAAGTAATGTTTTTCTGTTTCTTGATAATGTCAGATCTCATAAATTAGCCTTGTACCTGTTAGTGCTGTAATCATACTTGACGTGAAAGTGTCCTATCTACATTTCACATGAACATACATCTGTCTCTGCATTCTGTGTTGTAAATGTTGTACCAGTGATTATAATTCATGTGGACTGGAATCTTTTTAATGCTATATATGTTTATTTTTCTATAAAAGGAGAAATATCTGTGTGTCTTACGATTTTCTCCACATCTTCTCATCTGATCGACTTCAGACTTGGTGGCTATGCTGCTGAAGACTGCTGGAAGTGCAGTTTCGAGTGTGAAATTGTTTGGATGAGCAGTTGACCTGTGAATAGCATTTGTATTTTTGTACAGAAAAATAGCATGCTGTTCTTTTGAGACTAGAAAAAAAAAACACCCAATCAAGTCATTTGTGCAAGTGATTATAGGGACATATTTTGTTCCCACACTGCCCCTTTTACTCTGAGGCTACTGGATGTTTTATAGTTCTCTACAGTGTTTTGTGTTTTATTACAAGAGGTAAATCTGTTATGCATCACTGCAATTTATTTCAAAAACTTGTTCATTCTAACACTAAGAATGGTTTTGGGAACACTTTCATGGTGTATGTTGCCATATGCTGCTGACCATTTGACTACTGAGATCTGTGAATGAACTGTAGCAACTAAAGATGCCTGCAAATGTCAGACCATCCTCTCTCTCTCTCTGCACAACGGGGAACATTAACCAGGACCCCAAATGACCCTTTCAGGGCCAAAAACCCCATCCTGCTCTACTAAAAGCAACGTTCCTCAGACTTGCACCATCAGGAGACTCTTCAGTTTCATACAAAGACTCAGAAAAGACACTAATATTGGGAATTATATTGTAACATGTGCTTCAATAAAGTATCACTTTACACTTGCATACACTCTGTGTATATACTTTGTGTATACAAGTATATACTTTGACTAGTGTTTTTTAGGTTTAAGCATTATTATGAATACTATAAAGATTGTTATAATACCTTTGGCTGAGTTGGACACTTTAACATTTGAGTTTGCCGGTGCAATTTTCTGTAGGGGTGTCAAAAGTCTTGTTGGTTCTCATGGATGAAAGGGTAGTTCTCATCTCCGACGGCTCTCGAAAAACATAAAAATAAAGGCAGAATGAGTAGGATTTTCCAATTTAAAAAAAGTATCAACTCATACAATACATAATTTGTTTGCCGATAAGGATGCCCATATATTATATTTTGAAGATGTGAAGTTAGGATTATCTAAGGAAACACCCAGTGCGCAGATCACCAACCTTATACAGACCATTCAGGTAGCTGGCAAAGCCTATGATTATTTAAAAAAAAAAAAGGGGAGAGGGAAAGAGACAAACACACTAATTAAATCAAAGGTAAAGCTTTAATGTTGTTACTTTGCGTTTTAGTGGTGTCTGTGGCTGCTAATGATTGTTCAGTGCATTTTGCCTCCAATTCCCATGAATCCCTGAGTCACATAGTAATCAATGCCTTCAGAAATGAGAGAAAGCAAATGGAAATGTTTTGAAGCCATAGATAGTTTTCAGCTGATGATTGTTGGAGTTTGATTGGGCCCTTTAGGTGTATATCAGAGATCCCAGCAAACTAGCCAGAAGAACCTATTCAATACTCCAGGAGGGCAGAACTTTAGCCAAGGGACATGTTAAGTAAAAAAAAAAAAATCCCTTTTCATGCACTACACTGCCAGGGAGGATTTCATACAACCTCATGTCAAAAAAACAAACAAACAAACAAACAAAAAAAAAAACAGACAGCCTACATTAAACTAGTGAGTAGGCTATCCATTCCAGTTCCCTGTTCTCTTTGTCCTGTCTTGAAATTTTAGCTTCTGTTGTAGGTGTATTTCATAGTCTGTTTGTAGCGCATTGGTTATATATAACAAAAATCTGTACTTAGAAATAATATAAAGCCATTAAAACGGCAAAAATTTATATTTATTTCCAATTTCAGATCAATCAGTGAGATTTTATGGTGATTTGCATATTTTTCCATTGTCGCGTAACAGGAATACTGGATGTATAAGTGGAGGTGGGGGGAGTTATGTTTTATTTAAAGGGCGATTTAGGTTATCAACAAGAAACATAAAGTACCTGACACATAAACTTGGGTAACAATTTTTATTCTAATCATTTGTAATCATTTTTGGGTTAAAGTGAGCCAAACTGGAAAAAAAAATCTGAGTAAACCTGAAGGTAAGGGTTAACACGGCTGTTGCCCTCCTCCCCTCCACGTCAGTGACAGTCGCCTGTAATTGCCATAAACAATAAAGCACCATTTTCATAATAGAGCTGAATAAGCCATTTGAGCTGCAATCCAACCAGAACATCCAGCAGAGCCATGGTGTACCGTGCTGAACGCTCAAATCATAATAACCCTTTTTTATTTATTTTTTTCATTTGTGATTTTTGGCTTGAGAATGTCTCTGTTCAGCTGTGATGTTGTGATGCTGGCAGGTCACTGTAAAAGCTGGGGAGGGTTTCTTGAAATTGTGCTCGGTATGGAATTATTATTATTCTAAAACCGAGTAAAAGGCAGAAAGTGAGTAATAAGGGCAGAAATGAGAGCGTTTGCCTCAGACCTTGGTTATGATCAACAGCTCTGTCCAGCCCCTGCAGAAATACTGCGATCTTTTTGTGCCATGGGAGCAGTAAAAAACAACAACAACAACATTATTTCCCTTTATTGCATCCTGATCTTGTCTATAGAAGAGAAATCTCCATCTCTGCTGCCAGTTCAGCCGTTTTCCGTTCAATTAAAATGAGCTTTTCGCTGTGACATTAAGTCAGTTCAAGGATTTGAACTTTCCAAGGATTAGCAGCCCTGTAATTAAATACCTGGTGTGTCATACCTTGAGATCACATCAGTTTCATGTAATTTATTGGCTTCCTCCGGCCACAAATTACTGCCATCCCACCATATTGTGATTCATCTGATCGCTTTGTTTGCTTCATTGCGTCCTGCCAACAATCCACTTAGCAGCTGCCAAGAAGGGCCCCTGAAACAGGCAAGGTGTCCCCCGTCGGAGCTGGAAACTTCTTCACCTTCATTGTGGGTGGGCGTTCTGCTGTAGGCACTTATTAAGTTAATAGAGTGGGTCTGGCATGCGGACTTGGTGTATTTGAGAATCGCATTACAAAAGTGGCATTTCGCTGTTTTATGCTCTTCTGTTATGATCCAGCACAAACATCCAGAGATGAAAGATAGACTCTTTGACATTAGCCAGCAATAAGAGGCTCACACTTGTTTTTCTTTTTTTCTTTCATGTGCATCAGCAGTGGACTTAGACCAACACATTGTTACCAGATACATCAGGCCAGTATTGGACTTCTAGGAAAAATCCTACACTATATGGGCATATTATCGGGATTGTTTTTTGTTTCTTTATTATGCAATCGAAAAATAGATCCCAGACCAAAACTGTCGCTACTGCAATCAAATATTATTTCATTGCATTACATTAAGTACATTAAATCTGTGATTAAAATGCAGATCTTAAAGTTTTGTTCAATAATGCACAGTTTTGTAATAGTAGGCTTTAGTAGCTGTTCTGATGCACACTCCTATCCAGAAGGTGGCGCTAATACTATCACACCATGATCATAGATGTTGTCAAGCTGTCACTTCGATCGAGACCGGCCAATAGAAATGTGAGCTCAACATCAAGCAAAACTTTTGGATTTGCATTTAAACACAAATTTATGTCATTGGCAATAAAAATAATTTTAAAAAAATTGACGGTAGTGTTGATAGTTTGGCTCCCAAATGTATTTTTTGATTGCAAACCTTTTCTAATTGATTGCACATACGAAAGAAATAAAAACCACTCCGTACTGTCAGTGTCATCCAATATTGATACGATGGATATGAAACGTTTGACTGATGACATGCTCCTTGTCAAATCTGGATCTATACTACACCGGTCGGCTACATGGGAAACATTTAATACCTTATTTTCCTATTTAAAATAAAGATGTGTGAGTTTTAGAGCTCAGCAGTGCAGAAACGTTGAGCCCACCGACGGGACAAGCAGGAGTAAGGGGCTCCATCAACCTCAGTGTTGTTGCATCCCTGCCAAAAATTTGGGAAAAATGCTGCAATTTTCTTATCATGAGAATAATGAAATTTATAAATATATGCTTGGGCAGTAGCTGTCCATCTAGTGTCCTTTTGGGGCTACACTTCCTCACTCTGTCAAAAAAAAAATCAAAGCTTTCTCAGTATCCAGCAGGAGCAAGAATTTGAGAGAGGAAAAAACACTGAAGAAAAAAAAATCTCATCTCAAAAGTAAAACTTTTAACTTGCAAACAGCAAAGTTTTGTTTGATCTTTTTGGCACAAACCTGATTCCATACCTTCCCATGCTCCCGGTGCACACTGAAGAAATATCCTGCTTGACTCAGTGAACAAACAAGCAAACAAAGGAACGGGCACACACTTCAAGCCGAGCGCTCAGAGTACCAATATCATCCCTCAAAAACCCCAACCAGTCAAAGTCTGGATGTGTGTGTGTGTGCATGTGTATGTATACTGTGTGTGTGTGTGGAAGTAGTGCCCTTCCTATGGGAATCAGCCACTGATTGAGGAAAAAATAATCAGCGTGCGTCTTATTATCTGGAGCACTGCCATCAGGCTTGCAAACAATCACGCCAGCTAATTGATTAAATCCAGCAGAATCACATTTTCTCACCTGTGACTCACGACGCAATATCGTCTTTGTCTCCCAGTGTTCGGCAGCATCCTCTGAGGGTCTCCCACCGCAATATCACATCGATAAAGCCGTGTTAACCGCCACAGTAATTTCCATCACTTTCCTGGGTTGCAAGGGATGCCATATTCACATATTAGCAGCGAGGGAAAACGCTGCACAGCGGTCGGTGTCAGGCTTTGGTGTTTGTGTCGAGCCGTTCCCTCTAATCATCTCATCACAAATTCACAAAGTTGAACGACGGCCTCGTCTTGGCTGATTTAAGTCGATACCCATGAAACGTTTTGTTCAGTGTGAAGCAGCTTCCCCCGCCTGACCCTGTTCTCACAGAGCAGGCACGTTTTACATTTGATGAGTGAAATGAATGGATGGGTGTTGGATCCTGTTTGCCGATCGTTCTCGCTGAATTTTTAAAAACTATTTTGCAAACAAGTATGGCATAGCTTTTGCGTTATTCAGCGTAAATTTTAATGAAAGTACCGTGACAAAAAGTGATTGCCAACGACTCTTTTTCCTCTGCGAAAAGGAGACAAAAACAAATTCATCTTTCTTGGACTATGAGGGAATGTCATGAGATTTTTTTTTCCATCAGCCAATGAAAATGAGATGAAAATGCCAGAGACAATGAAAATACACGAGATTCATGTTGGACGGCGGAAGACATGGTGGCTAAAACTTGTTGAACAATGCCTGAAATATCCCTGCGTCTTTGTCACCGCCTGTGTTTTTTTGGGAAGAAAACTTTCGGCAACCTTTAATTTTGATACCGAGCACGGTGTCATAACTAAAGCTCGATCAACCTCGATTTAGAAAGATCACAAACAAATAATTTAACAAGGAATTTGCAGAGAATCACAAGTTTGGCTGTCGCAATCAACACTGGTGCTATTCTCACTGCACAAAGCAACAAAATGTCAAAATGCTAAAGTGTGGCTAAATGTTTTTTTTACTGCAGCACCAAAATATGTTAAACTTCACATAATATATGTATTATAATAAAGAAATAATAATAATACTAAAGAAGTATAAATCAAGTGCCAATATGATCCATCACTATCACTTCACGGTGTGGGCGTGCGGGCGCGCTAAACAGTATAATCGATATAAAATCCTTCTTTGTCCCACTTTTAGAGAAATGCAGGCCAAAAACGTAGAAAATCAAGACATTTTTGTTACTAATGTGTTTTTTAGTACTGGGTCTTAGTCTTGGGTACAAGCTCCAATGCAGATAATCCATTTCAGCCAGGCACAGATAACAATCCCTGTTTTTTTGTTTTTTGTTTTTTGTTTACTACTATTCACTTGAACGTTAAACTAAGTGTAGTAGCATATCTGAGCAAACAGAAAAACCCTCAGCCAAGATCAAATGCAATACATCACGATGGTAACTTGATATTTAAACTTATATATGTTCCACGACGGCGCTCTGTGTTTTGTCCTTGGCTCCCGTGTTGCTTCAGTTACGCCTGTTGTTTTATGCAAATCAAATCTGACATTTGTATTCTGTTCCTCACAGTGCTCAATATGCAGCGGCGCGCTTTGTGTTTGCATGTGCGCTGCCAAACGTCAATGCATTGACAAATTTCTACCGGTGTGGAACGCCTTTGTACATTTTCAAGGATGTTTATATAATTTTGACAGGATTTCAATGAACCTGACACCGGAGGGATGAGTTCTCCCGAGCCGTAGGAGGCAGCCGCTCTTCACTCGATCATGACGTGCCGCTCTATTCAGCTGCTAACTTTGCCCTCCCATGTTTGTCTTTCAGGCCAATAAACTTCGAACCAAGACCCTGCGCAACACACTCAACCCTGTCTGGAGCGAGACCCTGACCTACTATGGCATCACCGACGAGGATATGGTTCGCAAAACACTCAGGTAATCCGACCTTCTCCACTTCCCGCTCGCCCGGCTGAACCTCCCGCAGCCACGCGATGTGTGGGGAAAATACGACCGAGAGGGAGGAGCTGCTACACGGGCAGCAGAAATTAGGAAGGAAATAAATCAGGATGACCGGGAGAAATGTTTAAAAACTCACTAAAGCCATGATTTGCAGGGAATTTTCTTGACTTTTTTTTTTTAGTTCTCAAAATTCAAGCAGAAGATAATACGTCCAAGTGCTGAGGGAACTGCAGTCAAGAAGCAACAGATCTGCAGACATTTTCATTTATTTTATTGTAGGAAACTTGAAACTTATTGGAAAGTCTTTGGAAAAGTGATATCTGTTGTCTTTGAGAAGCAGCTCCCTCTGACTGCAGCAAATATGCTTTTAGGTTCACATCTGCAGACGTTTAAGTTTGAAAATTATCTCTATTTACAAATTACATTTAGCAGCAAGGAAGTATATTACATAATTAACTCCACTAACTGAGTTGGAAAGGGTTTTGTTTGTCATTTATATAATATACATTATACATTCATAGAGCTGATTTCATCCTGTCCTTTTTGTATCCCAACCATTTTTCCTGCTGTAAACACACCATGACATAAGGTGCTTCTTTAACCCTCTGAAACCTTTATATATTTAAAATCAATTGTATGTTTAATAAGGAATTAATTTAAAGAAGATTAGAAAATTGTCTGATAGTCACTGAACAATTTGTAAAAAGAAAAAAATCAAGAAAGTGAACAGAA
>OMLB01033794.1:0-16666 GCA_900302555.1 Myripristis jacobus
AGACAGGGAAAAGCCTGTCTCACAGGTTTCATCACGTTTCTCCTTCAGTCACCAAACACTCACCACTGCAGCTCTGCTGATTGGAAAACGCTCTTTCATGACGTCACAGAAACACCAGCCTGTGTTGTTTTTTTCCCCCGGACGATGACATCAGAGGGGCGGGGCTACGAGTCGCTGTGCGTCCGTTCATCACAGCAGCGTAACTTTCAAACACGTGCTTCCACCAGGTTTGGTGGAAACGCTGGTCGTGGACCGAGGAAGAGGTGTCCGACTTTAGGCCAAAATGAGGCGTGGCAGCGGGCGTGGCGTTTCACAAAAAGGCTCTTAACTTCTGAGCGGATTCACAAGTCATCACAAATCTTTGAGTCGGTGTGTCACAGAAGACCTGAGCAAGTTGTGAGGCTGGTCAGTCAAAAGGGGGCGTGGCATCCCATGTTTATTCCATGCAAGTAGAAAGCCACTTCCTGTCTGTTTTGTTTTGTTTTTTTTCATATGATATAATTTGGCTGAAAGAGACTTGAGAAGTAGGAGAGAGAAAGACGACAGATCACAAATCAATTCTCACAACATCCAGAACCAGCACATCCAGCGGGCCGCCCCGTCCAGCCCGGCTCGTACCTGTACAGGTGTGATATCTGACCTCGGTGTGGGCGGGGGGACAGGGAGCAGGCTTCAGACTTAGCAGCTGAGCTGTGATTGTGTTGTTTGAGTTTTGGCTGTAGAGATGACCACTGATCACTCACTAACTGATAACACATGTTTCAGTTCTGTAGTTATCTGCATCACTGAAAAAGTTGGAAGGTTTTTCAAAACCTGAGGAAAGAACAGTGGTTTTTCCTTCTGATATTTGTGTATTTTTTTTTTAAGTTTCTTTGCATTTTAATTCATATGTGCTCCTCTCCTGGCTTTACCTGCTCTGTGTCAGCTGTGATGGTCTGGATGTTGTGAGATTTAACCTTAAACCCCCATCGGCTCAGAGGTGATGCTTAATAGCTGAACCTGGGAGGTCTGGGACGTCAGTAAGTTGTTCAGCACATGTTGTTTTATTGAAGCCATGTCTGTACAGTCACATGATGTTGTAATTGCTGTCTCCATCGGTTCATTCAGGGCAAAAATCAAATTGTCTGCAGACAGCAGTGGCTAGCACATCCAGTCACAGCTAAGTCTGCAGCTGATGGCGTTTGGCTGGTGGCTGTCCCTGTGTTTAGCAGAAATGATTTCACCTATCTCCTGTTTTCTGTAGATTTTTAAGGTAGATTTCTCCACCATCCCCTTGCTACATTCCATTAAAGTGCCCACTGGTCTTCACTCCTCCTGACCGGCCTCCAGCTCTCCTCTGGCACTCAGGAAAACTTTCTCTAAGCCTTAGCCTTCACTGCCACCTGCTGGCAGATGGAGGAATAAGTCAGAATTATCCAACCAAGTAAGAGTGGGGGATTGGTTTTCATCAGATGATTTGTTTTTTCAAGTTTTATTAGTTTAAAAGAAGACAATACATTGGCTATGGTGGCGTGTAAAAGCCAGGATGTTAGTTAGTATGTTATTTAGTTAGTTTGTTAGTGGCCAAAGGTGGATATCAGTCCTTTTGGAAGACAAATCAAAGCAGCAATAGGGGACTTCTGAGGTTTATTTAGAGACATACACAATAAATATAGCACCATGTCAGAGGAGAAAACACTGGAGGAAATAAAACAGGTCTACACAGACGATGTTCTGGGGGACGTCGAGTCCGGCTTATGAGGTTTCCGTCCAGGGTTACTGATGATCTGCTGGAAATTTTAAAATTGTAGTGTGGATTTGTTTATTTCCAAAATGTATAAATGAAGCCAGACTCTTACTGAAAGGTTACAGATCAGTTTCCAAATGTTTCTCATGACTGTGTTCCTGCTGCATTTTACTCAGTTAGCCCCCAACCCTGCAGAGGACAGGTTTACTTACAGGACAACGTATAATCATGTCGCTCCAAACCTACGAAGGCTCGTAGGCTGCAGCTTCTAAATAATGACAAAGACATAACATAGATAGACATGCAGTGAAGATATATAAAACATCTGCAGGCAGGCATGAATATTACACATTAATAATTCCTGCATGTTGTGCTGGTCAGGCCCGTTCAGGCTGACGCACAGTCATTCTGTTAGACGGATTCCAGTTCTGTGATTCCACAGTGTGACAAATTCAACTGAATAATAATTATACAGGCATCAACATGATATTTATCAACATTTTCTGAAAGCAGAAAAAATATGTTCCATTCATTGTATTCTCTTCTGTCCTGTCCTTTTCTGCTCTAGTCTGCTTCTCTCTGTTCTGTTCTATCTCCATTTAACCCCTGGAAACCCAGAAACCCCTGGGGTAGCTTATTTTGAAAGGTTTTATTTTACTGCCTGAACAAAATTCACTTAAATTTTATTTCTTTTGAATTTTGTTTGTGTGGGTAAATTTTTATTGCAAATGTATTTTCTGGTAAGCTTTTTTTTTTTTTTTTCTAATTTTCTTTTCTTTTTTGGGGGGTGTGTGGGGGGGTAATTTGTAGATATAATGTGGTAATCACCTTTTCCCAATGTCTTGAAATGATGGGAAACCTGAGAGGGGTTTCAGGTTTCAGAGGAGAAAAAAACATCAGCATGGCAGTCAGGCTAACACATCACCATCAAAGTTATTTGGTTTTCCGTTCTGCTGGTTTGCATTAGGATGTTGCTTGGTTTTAATCCAAGTATGCATGACCTCTATTAAATTCACTGAGCATTTCCTTTTATTGAGACGATCTGTTGGTTGTTGTTGTTGTTGTTTTTTTAGAAAGACATTGGGCAGGGAGTCGGGTTTTATTCCATTACAGTCAGTTTGTTCTTTATGTGCATGCCTGAAGAGCTACCACAGGGAGGCGCTGTTTATTGATATTTATTTCCACTCTTCCACTTTGATGCCTAAATTTGAAGCAGTCTATACTGTCTTTGTGTTTGATTGTGGAATTTATATTAATTTTTGTGAAGCAGTGCCGTGATAGTCTCGTGTTTAAAACGCCTGAACCTTTAAAAAACAGATCTGTCGGTGGTGAAGTCACATGAAGCAGAGTAAACAACTTCAGACACAACAGAGCGATGAATGCAGCTTTGGAATACCAGGTTATCTGTGACTGATCTCCCCCTTTACACATTAATGCTTAGAAAGTTATCTGTGACTAATATTTACCTGTAAACACTAACGTTTAGTAATCCCTTTAAGTTCTTCCCTGGGTTACAAGCATTATTTGACCTGATATTTTTTGTTGCGTTCAAGCTGTTTTCAAGTACAGACAACCAGCTTTCCTTTAGCTTCGACTGCGAGCTTATCTGCAGGAAACGGCCAGCTTCAGCGCTAATCATACAGATAATGGAATAATTTGAGTTTGTTATGATGAAGGAAAGGCCATGATATCCTCTCATGTCAGTGGGAATAAAATCTGCACGGCTGACCAGAAATGGTGTGTCTCTAATTTCTGGATTGTTGTACACAACTCGACTTAAACTCTACAACTAGTTGTCATGTTTTGCCTTTTGTTTTCTCACATCCCTTTTCAAACACCCGTTGGTTAAACTGAAACTAGTGACAGGTCATTTCTGAGACTTTATGCACAAACGACTCCAAACACATTTTCAACTCTGGAAATCTCTGCAGAGATCATTAATTTTTGATTTGGTGTTTGGTATTGGTGTTTTTTTTTTTGTTTTTTTTTTTATAATACTTGATCATTCACATGAGAAGTGACATTAATAGCATTCCTTTTAGAAACCAGGTGGGTCTGCTAAATATTTAGAATGTCCTGTTAACATGGAATAGCCTTCAAATCTGTGTCAAAAACAGATTTTTTCCCCCTTGTGTAGATCCTTCTATTAGATATGTAATGCATTGGCATGTGGGTGACCAGCGCCACCTGATGTGCAGGTGGGGGACAGGAACACCTTTTATGTGACAACAGAATTTGAAGAAATGTTCATGACAACTTGGAACGTTTCTGACTTGAGAAGAGTAAAGGATTTGTGTCCGGAGGCAGGACCGGGGAGGCGGTGATCTCACCGTCGCCTCCTTGTTAGGAGGTCAGAAACTCTGCATTTTGGGGGTTTATCTTACTGGAGGTGGAAGCTGACCTGGTCCGTGATGTGTTGTGCTAATTTCATGACCCTTCATTTGAAACATGTCCTTTCAAAAACACATAACTGTCAATTCAAATATAATAGTTTTTTCTAAACTCCTGAACAGCTGATATTTTAGGGATTATACTGTCATCATACTGCTGTTTTATACATCAGAATTATCCTTGGCTCCTCTCTTGTGGCGAGGATGTTGGACGCTCTCAGTTCTGGGTTGTCTTGAACACGCCCCCTCGGCTCTGTCTACTTCCTGAAGTTTCCGAGCTGAACGCCCCTCCGTCCCGTCACGCAGCGGAAGGTCGCCGGCTGGATGTTCCAGTATTTCACAGGGTTGGCAAACAGACTGATGCCTGTGTACAGGTTCTTCTTGGCACTGGGCTGGGCGGGGCAGAAGTCATTGACTCCCACGCTGCTGATTTTGTTGACATGGAGGTATATCACCTGGAGAAACAGAACATTTTTTTAAAATTAGTTTTCTGTTGGTTGGTCAGGTAGTCCAGTGGTTCTCCATCTTTCTAAAAAATAATGTTCTTATTTCTATTTCTGCTTCTTTTTCTCTTCTTCCTCCTTGTTTCCAGCTGTATCGCTGCTACGTTTCAACCACTGATCCACTTTCTGGATTTGTTTTGTCTCGTCTTCCTGATCAGAGTGAACAAACATCCTCGCTCCACGACCACGGCAGCAGATTTAAACCACAAACACACACATCTGACACCTTCAGGAGACCCAGAAGGAGAACTGAAGATAACGTGATTTATCAAACTCACATTTACATTTTTTACTGAACTTATTATAGCATAGGCTGATTATGGAAGGAGTTGCTGGGCTAGTCAGTCAGTAGGTACGGCCAAAATCTATCCAGTGGATTGCCATGAAATTTGGAGACAACATTTATGTTGGCTAGAACATGAAACCTGATCATTTTGGTGATCCAATGACCTTCCCTCTAGCACCACCAGCAGGCCCAGCCTACCATCTGCAGTCAAAATAACATGCCAGTTTGAGTAACAAGGCAGGGCATTTTTTTCACTCTGTCGTAAGGATTTTGGTATTTGGTAAAATAAGGAAAGTGGCTGGTGAGTTTTGGAATTTACCACCTCTGGTGACTCTGCAGACAAAGAAGTTAGTTTCCTTTAATTTATTTTGCCATTGAGCACAGTTGAACTGGGATATAAGCTGCATTGTTATGTGTGTCTTTGTCTGCTTAGCAACAGCCAAACCCCTCTACATGTTTGTTTCCAGTTGATCAGGTAACAGAGTCATGTTTCGTATCGTACTTGAAGGTAGCGCAGGGAGCTGAGGCCGGGCGGGACCTTCTTCAGGCGGTTGTTGTCCAGGTGGATCTCACGGATGTTGGGGATGCTGATGAAGCTCCCATTCTCTACAGACTTAATTTGGTTAAAACCCAGTCCCAGCCTGCAGAAATACAACATATAGTTGTATAGTATCATTGCCTCTGAATTACAGCTTCCAAACTGTCAGAGTTGCAGGTATATAAAAACAGCTGAATTATTAAGACTGACATTTTTCAATTCCACCATGAGTTTAGAAAGGACAAAACTTGAGTAACTGTAAATATGTTTTGAGGTTCTCCTAAAAACAGTTATAACAGCTTGTTTAACCAGTTACAGCTCATAAGGGAAACAGTTTCGAAAGGTAAAGATCTGCAAAGTGCTGCCTTGGATAGTTGGTTTTCACCTTTGAAGGTTTTTATATCTGATGAAGTCTTCTACTTCAATCTTGGCGATCTTGTTGTAGTCCAAGCTCAGCTCTGTGATGGAGGATGGGAAGTCTGGGACACACAGAGGGAAGTTAGGAAACTTCAGCTCATGTTGGTGATGACTGGCTTTTAATGACTTGTATACAAACTCTTTAAATCAAAGCATGCTATTAACAGTATAACAATATAACAGTTTGTTATATTTTACAGTTATACTGTTTAGTTAGCCTAATGTAGCACTTGAAGAGGTTGATTTGTAGAAGTTTAACCTCCATGAGAGCTGAGCGGTTCTCTACCTTTTGGTACAGCAGTTAGTTTGGCCTCTGCTATGCCCACATACAGCGTCGACATGCCGTCAAAAGCTCCTGGCTCGATCCCGCTGTTGGCCAGGGGGTTGGCGCCCAACTCTGTTGGCAACAAACAAATCAAAATGTTTGGCTTGCTAAGGCCTAGGCAGATTCAAATGTCTGCATCAACTTTTCTTATATGATTGACATTTTCTTGCCAGATGATCATTAATTTTAAGTAGTTAGTTCACAATTACTGCAGAGAACATAATATCAGGTAGTTTGGTCTCATTGTTCCCTGTGATCTGACTTGGGTGAATGGTTATTCTTTTAAAAAACATCTGGAAAACATCTACAGCAGCTAGCTCTAAATAATTTTTTAGAGTGACCTCTAATGTATTTAATAGGTCAAACCTTTCCTTGACTGCAATAAGGTCTTCAATAAGAAGTCAGTTATCAGCAGGAACGTCCAGTCTCCTCATGTTTTGGTAAAAGTCATGTTATCTAAGAGTAGTGGCACCGTTTTGGATCACTGTTTTTCATTTGCCTCCACACACTGGCTTCCTGAAAGGAGCGTCCATCTCTGCTGAATTATCCCACCTTTAAACGTATGCATTCAAAGTTTGATACTTTTAACTTTTGTTTACTAATTGATAGATCTCCTTTGCCAATAAATCTAATTTAGCACAAGAATAAGCACTCTCCAAATACAGGTAGATTTCTGATCTGGTCTGTTTTTCCGTTCATATTTCTAAATGAGCTCTTAGGCATAAAGCCAGTGTACTATGGTACCATCAGTATAATAACTGGGTTGAATTAAACAAAAGTCAGTCTAAATCTCTTTGCCTGAGCAAAGTGAAGCAGTTTACAAGTGAACATGGATGCTTCAGCAGAGCATGGAAATCCCTCAGAGCTTTAAAAGCTTCCCTTTCACTGCATGAAATCCGCAATGAAACTGCAGAGAGTTGGTGTAGACATTCAGTAGCGGTATTTTAACAGTCTAGCTGTGGTTTTTGTCACTATTATCAGTGTTTTCCACAGGCTCGTGGTGTCCAGTCCTGTAAGAGTCTGCAGGTTTTCTTTCCAACCTTTCCATCTGTTGCTGTAGTTTGTGGTTGGATTGGAAACCTGCAGGTTCATCCTTTGCACAGGACTGGACACCAGCGGCTCAGAGGTCATTACCCAGCACATTTAGGCTTCTCAGGCCCCTGAAGGCGTCCCTCTTGATACGGGCAATCCTGTTCTCGTGGAAGCGGAGTTCCAGGATGTTGCGAGGCAGGTTGGCAGGAATCTCCGTCAGCAGGTTGTAGGAGAGGTACAGCAGTCTGAGACGGTCCATGTTCTTAAAGGCCTTGGGGTGGATCTTAGAGATTTTGTTGTTGATCAGGAACAGGGCCTGTCGGGGGTGTAAGGTAGGGATTAGAATATTACTTTCAATAACAAATCTCTGTGTTAGCATAAAACTGTAGCTGCTCATTTGTGTTTTCTGTGGTAAAACACAGTAATGAGAGCCTTCTGGCTTTGACATGGTTTATTTCTGGCTGGGAGAACACACAACACACTTCAGACGGACCAGTTGCTGGGATCACACACACTTTCACACAGAGGTGGAAGAAGAGAGGAGCCAGTAGGACTAGTCTGCATTTAACTGGACTCTTGTCAACACTATATATCATCTTGTAGCCTGATCAGCTTCACGCTGTCATTCATCTGCAGTGTAAGTGTGAGTGAATGTTGAATCTGAACATAACCCACTTCCAACCTTGGAGGAAATCTTGACCATGTACCGTTTAGTAAGTAGCGTGTGATTGAACACAGGATCAGGAACAGCGGGTCTGTTTGTGAGTACGAACACTCAAATGATGGAATTTGAGTTTTAATGTTTCTGAGATGTTCAGAGTGGATTTTAATGACGAAATCAAACACTTAAGTGTCTGTATTTGGATCTGTTTGTATGAAATCAAAAAGTAAGCCATTACTCCATGGCACTGTCTCCAGCCAGCCACTTCCTGCTGCGTGGTTTGTGGTCAAGATTAGAGGCTGAGTGATGGTGGATTTTTAAAGGACAATATAATAACGATAGTTTGGGGCAGGAAAAAGCTGATAGCTTATTAATCGGCTGATAAAACAAACCTTTCGGAAAAAACCCTGTTTGACTTTATTAGACATTATAACTGATAACTGCAGACCCAACATTTAAATCAAACCAATAAAATCTAACCAAATATATAAATAAGTCTAGATCACTAAACTTCAAACTCAGAGTAATTAATAAATAAATCTGGAACTAAAAATCAGACCGTGAAAAAAAAAATAGTATGTAAAATAACTCAGTGGGTGGAAGCTGTTTTTAGTCAGCAGTTTTTTTCCCTCAAAGTCACTGATTCCAGTTGAGCAGCCTGATATTATAATGGAGGAAACAGAGTTTGTCTTTACAGCAGGAATAATTTCACTATATTATGTTGGACTCTTGCAGAATTAAATTAATTATTCTATAAGATTATGTCATTATTGTTTACAGCACTTAAACCTTTATTTTATTCATATTTTATTCATATGTGATAAGTTACTAATTGATGTTGTCTTTGCCTAAGTGTTTTGTGTCGGGTTATGGTTCATCATTTTAGTCCCTACCTGTCAGCCATCAGCCAATCAGAGCCAAGTTCTGCCAATACCTATAGTTTGGAAAACGTCCCATCACCACCGATTCATTGGCCAAACTGATTAATCGGTCGACCTCTAGTCGAAATCAAAGATTTTGAAGGAGTCTGCTTTTGACTACAGATTTGAATAAATGCAGGTGAACTTCAGTGACACCTTGAGACCATTCAGGCTTTTCAACTGGTAGTTTTACCTGAATGCAGACTGAAGGGTGAGGTGGTTTAAGGTGAACAAAGCTAATAAGCCCTCAGAGTTTATATTTGGACCAATGCCATCCTTCATTCCGAAGCTAAACAATCATTCCTTAATTATCTGTTTGCCTACATGCTCTGTGCCTTTGCACTGCTGTCATTCTGTGTTCTGAGTAACCAAACATTTCAAATCACACAACTCAAGACATGCCTTATTTGTCTTACAATGTGCTGCTTTAATAAGAGGGGATTATAGTTTTCATGGCCATGCAGAACCAGGCTGACAGCTCTGAATGTTTGCCTTACATAGATTGTATTGAGGCCTTTGAAATCATCTTCCTTGATCTCAGTGATGTCGTTGTTTTGGAGGTCGATCATCACCGTGTCCTCAGGAATCTTCTCAGGAACAGAGATCAGGCCTGTTGGAAGAGACACAGTTCCTAGTTATCCTTCACGTGGGCTGTCTTTAAAAAAAAAAAAAAAAAAAAAGGCATTGTAACAGCACTGAGAGGTACAGGTATCACACTGGTGCTCAGGCTGGAGAAAACACACATCACTATGAGTGTGCTTGTCATGTAAGGACCTGCCACAACCAGGCCCTTAAGCCCTTAGGCTCCAGTTAGGAAAATCTGTGAATGACTTGACTCATACTTTCAGTCTCGGTTTGCAGCGGTGACTGCTTAGCATTTACAGAGGCTTAGGTGGCAACGTTACCAGTAAGGAGGGTTTAATAAGGCAGATGAGGGGGGTTAAGTTCCCCTTTAGAAGCCAACACAAAGCTGTTTGTATTCAATTTATAAGGAGCAGACACAGAATGGGCTTCCTAAAAACTTATTAAAAAAATATCTGTTTAAAAAAAATTGAAAAGTTCTTAGATTGTTGCCATGTTTTATGTTTTTTTAAATGATGGGGCACAAAAAAACAGGGCAAATTCTCATTTCCAGTCTTGGCGTTATTTGAAATCCAGTTTATAGACTGTTGTTCATATTGGCCAACACAGGAGTTGAATGGTTTACATCCAAAATGCGCTGTCCGCTATTGGTAAAAATGACACCGTGTAGTGATTATTAGTGGGTCTTAGCCACTTTCTTTTCAAACTAGTATCTGGCTGAGGATCGAAATGAAAAGAAAGCCTGTCTTTTTCGATATGAATGAATGTATCTTGGTCAGCGTGATATGTATGTTTGGCGTGTTGGAGTGTATTCTGACCCTGGTCAGAGCACTGCACCACTCTGGGCCAGCACTGGCAGCCGGCCGGGCAGTCCTCATCTTCATCATCATCGTCATCATCGTCATCATCAATGTTGTTGTCATCATCATCGTCTGCATCACCCATCATGATGTCATAGTTTCTGAGGAAGTCCATGACATTGATTGGCTGGTAGGGTTTGGCGTCGCCTAGCGCCAGCAGGCACAGCAGGAAGAAAACCTTCATGGTGATGTTGCTTCAGAGACTTGGCAGGTCAGTCACACAGCAACCATGGAAATCTGTAGTGAGAGACAAGCAAGTTAGCTCGGCTCCAGAACCATTAACAAGAGGACTGGACGCTGATGACGCCGCGCTGTGGAAATCTTAACTCTTAAGTTGAGATAGGAAGTCTCAGACAGGATTTTTCTCAGTTTGGTGTTATAGAAGCAAATCCTAACTAACTATTTTTCTTATCTGAAGTTTGAATAGGAACTCATCTGTAATGACTGTTTTCCTAACTAGGGTCCTAACCCTAGTTATTATGGTGACCAAACATCTGGATCTGGATCTGGATCTGGATCTGCAAGTTAGGAGGTTTCTGGAACATGGCCCCAGGTCCCATGTCACTGTGGTAACCATTATGTTTTTTTTTGTTTGTTTGTTTGTTTGTCTTACACATGGTTACATATCAGCATTCAGTCCCGGCCCTGCAGACCCAGAGCCTTGCTGGTTTTCAGGTTAGCCTTCATCTAACCGGGGACACCTGGGACACCAGGTGAATGACAATAGACGTTGCATCCCAGGCAGCCAATTAAAACACACCAGGCCAGCTCTGTGCTGATGTTATGTACCTACATGCGCATCATAAAAACACAAAACAAAAAACATTCACCATTTCACAGCTTCCTCGCCAACGGATATAATTTAACAGATCAAAAATCTGGAGGGATATGGCTTTGTATTTTAACAGTTTGTATAGTTGACCCATTAGTGCTAGCTGCCATAGTAGCCTTCATAGCTATTTAGTAGTTTAGTAAGCTAGTTTGACAACTGTAAGGTCTGTCTGAAGTCATCCCTGACATGTTGAGGTGATGCTGCTTTATTCTGTGTAGTCTCCTCATCTGGAGCATTCAGAGTGGCGGCTGTGTGAATATTTTCAGCAGGACTGTGGCTATCAGAGACAGGATCGAATACCACTGTTTGCACGTTTTGTATGCTGTGGTAACCGCTCCACTCCAGAGTGGTGGTCTCATGTTGTCATGGTAACCCTCTGCTCAAGAGCCCTGGCTCTGTCTCAGACGTGTAATTGTTTTTACTTCCAGAGACGGTAGGGAAAATATCGTCTCTGACATGGATATGCCTTTGGTTTAGCAAGGACATCCTTTGTGTTGGGATTCAGTTTCACTTTAATTTTCAAAATGAAGAAATACAGAGGAGAAGGGTTGACTGAGCAATCAACCAAAGAGCATTGAACTTTATTTAGTTTATTCTTCATTGCAGTTCAGGTCCAAGACAGTTTTTGTCCATTTGTTTGAAATCATCTGTCTCTGGAGCCCGACAGTAGCTTGTGTGATAACTGCTATATGAAGTCACTGTTTGCTTTGGAAACACTTTCTGAATGTTAGTCTAAATCTGGAATTAATGTCTTGAACAATCCACGGGGGACTGGAGCAATTAACCGGACTTATTCTACCAGTGTTTCCATTAAGCACTGATATCCTTCACTGGAAATGGGAGTTTACAGCCAATACAAATGTTTCTATTGTTCTCATGCATTTACACAGCCAGCAGAAAGTAGAGAATGCCTGGTTGCGTGCCTCTGGTGATCTTGACAGATGCAGAGCCTTTCCATCCAGCGTTCAGTCAGGCCACAGCTATGTGGTGGTGGTCGAGCATCCTGCAGCAGCAGCACATACCGCCCCACACAGACCCTTCCCCTGCACCTCCGCCTGCCGTTAAGTCCACATAGGCCCTTCTAGGACAATAAAAGCTCTATTCTTGAAGTGCATTTTGTAACTTGGTGGTGTTTTGATCTGGTAACTTTGCGGTATTTTGGAGATATTTCTCATGTTTCTGTGCTTTGGTGTTGCTCAGTCGTAGAGCTTTCAGAACAGATTCACTGAGTTCCTTTCACTTTACGCAGCTGACAGTACCAGTCCAGACTGGTTCAGGTGTCTTACTGACTGGTTTCAAGCTCTCCAGAGGTTTGCATTAACCAGAGGGGAGGGTGCCACCACCGTTCACTGTCCTCATGTCCTCCCTGGCTCCACCAATAATCACAAATCTCTACAAATGTAGAGACTCCACACTTTGAACATGCCTTAATTTTGTAATGATTTAATTCCTCCTGTTCTTTATTTACAATTTCAGGTTAACATACTGCAACAGAATGTCAAATCTCTTAAATGAAATGAGCTTGCAAATATAGTAATGGATAAAAAATATCTGACATGGGCATCAGTAACTGAAGTGCCAGTGACTTATCTTTACTTCATTACGGTGAAAAAAATTATCCACAAGCTTCTGAATGTTACTGCCAGTTAATCTAAAATCAGAAATTTGTTACATCCATCATTAATACATTTGGAAAAACTCCCTAGAACTAGATTAGTTGATGCTGATGATATGATTTAAGATTAACTGAGTGCAGTGAAATCAGCTCATAACCTTATCGCATTGCTCCACTAAGATTTAACTTCTTAACCACCTTTAATGCACTAAGGGTTAGGGTCCTGTAAACTCAACTTTTAACTCTTACTGTTAACAGTTTTACAATTTTAAAATTCAACAGTTCAGACCAGCCAGTTTGAAATAAAAACAATGCAAGAAAGTTAGTGTTGATGAAGCTGCAGTGTGTCCTACCTCAGCTGTTCGGCGTGTTTGTGTCCTTGTTTAAACCCCAGGCAGGCAGCCCTCAGTGAACAGCAGCGCAGCAGAGTCCAATTGGAAAGCTGAGAGTTTGATCCTCAGTACATTCCTAGTGAACGGAGACTAGCATCACCCCCTCTCTCCTCACAAAAACGGCCCCCAAACACCCCCACCGGCGGAAAACCAATGCTGCTGGCGTGACAGGCTTAGCTTCAGCAGAGAGCTCTCGTCTCTCTCATCGCACATTTGTACTTCTCAGGGACTGGATTTGAAAAGGCATTGTTAGACTGAAGTCATGTGCTTTTCATCAAGAGCTTTGAAACGATGCCAGAGTAGTTAGCATTAGACGACTAAATGCTGAAGTCTTTATAAAGAACATACCGGTAGGTCTGTTACCTCCCCTCCCCTCATGCAGACGTGGCCTGCTGCCATCATAAATATTACACATCCACTTGAACGGTTCCTACACTGAGTCCTCTTGGTACTGGGAAAACGGACCTAGAGAGCTGCAGCTGGTTGGACTGTCTCAGTGAGAGTTAGAATGGAGATAATCCTGCCATGCCAATAGTTGCAGGGTGATGCCATCTGTTTGGTTTGTTTGAGGAATTCCTCTATTTGGCCGTGTGGTAGCATCTGACATCCCCAAACACACACATGTCAGGCTGGGATGCTGCCTTCACTTTGTCCCAGTCAAGCAAAAGCAGCGAGGATGTTGCACACACAGTGATGCTAGTCAGTGCTCAGTGAACATGACAGCAAGAAGTGTAGCTAGGTAAGTGTGTGTGTGTCTGTGTGCATGTGTGTGTATTCATTAAAATGGATTGTTACAAGAGGAATGTATACAAAACCACATGTGACTTCAGGTGGCACAAGGTAAAATGAAAAGTCACCAGAGATAATGAGAAGCTGTAATTTCATTTTTTTGTCTGTAGTTTTTCTGCTTTGCCGGACGGCAGAGGCCAGGCAGAAGAGCAGAGTGTTGGACACGCTGTGGAACGTCAAACCCACTTTGTCACTCGTGTATTAAAGTGCAGGCAGTGCTTTTAGTCCTGTTGTTCTGCAGAGCAACACATGACAGCCCTTTACCTCTCAGGTACAACTGAGAAATAACTCCCAAGAATGGAAAAGCTAATAAGAGCTTGCTCCCCCAGAGGTTTGCATGTATTACACTATTCCTTTTTTCCATTTGGCGCTGGTATTTTCTGCTGAGCCCAGCAGGAATGTGACTTTGAGGCAGGACTTATGGCAGAGCCAGACAGTCCAAATATGCTTTGGTTTGGCAGACAGATGGACCAAAATGGGAGAGGGTCTGTGTTCTGGTTTGAGTGCATCTTCTCTCTGGGGAAGTCATATTTTCCAAACTATCAGAGATCTGGTTAAATGATCATCTCATCATCAAGGAGCTGGCGGAGTCGTCCTGTGTTCAGGAGCATTTCACAAGACTCAAAGGAAACTAAGCTTTTCTACTTCCCATCAGTAGCTGGCACATCCTGATAAATTACGCAGCCACTTGTATTTTACTAGTCAGATAGTTTTTCAGAATGGAGTCCAGATGATGATTAGTTACCTGCAGAGTAGACTAACCAGTCACAGCCAAAGATAAACCACAATTTGATTGGTGGCAAATTCACACCCATATAGTCACACTGAGCTCAAGTAAGAAGAAAAAAACGCTGTCTGAGATCTCCCTCACATTTCTAGGATCACATGAAATATAAGAGCAATATAAGTTAATATTATGTGATATTTAAACACAGGCACATTTTAATAGTTTCAGTCGCTGGTAATGACAGCTTCACGGCTCTGCTGGAACAATAAAACAATACCCTTTCTTGACCTCCTGCTCAAGATTAATATATTATTTTACCAAACAGCTGGACTGGACCTTTTTGGCTAAAAGAAGGTGTGGCTCAGATGTCACCACAAAACAGACATGATTAACTTTTCAGGCTGTTTGGTGGAAAGTGGGCGTAGCAGTGGGTGTGGCTCACCACAACAAGTCACACAACTTCCCATCATTTAGCACCACCGCATTTTGGCACAAGGTTTGTCCTGGAGAAAAGAGCAACAAAATAATTTCTCTGACTGATTTGACCACACCCACTTCCTCTTAGGCCACGCCCATTTCCTCACAGGTCATGCTTACTTCATTGTTTTGCATTTTCTCTGAACAGGGCCTTGTGGGGTCGCGTAGGGTGCAACCATCTGTCCGTTACACATTATTTTAAGTTGCATCACTTCCAAACAGATGCTTGGACTGCCACCATTTGATACAGCACAACAGCTATCACACAGCCTGGAAAGCTCCGTCTAGCCTCATGTTGTGAGTCCACAGCTGAAAACAACAGCTCACTGTGCTGAGAATGTCACCACCGGGGCCAATCCAGAATCTGCTCTCGTCAGGATTAAGATGAGACATATTTTAGTGACCCCATGGGGAAATTTTTCTTGGGCTCAGAGTCACTGCATCACATCTCACATGGCATCATCATCTGGCCCTCTCTTAGAGCCATTTTAGTGGGGGGGCAGGGGGTCTTCAGGAGGAGGTCAAAGGTCAACAGCAGCAGCCAAATAGAAGTGGTAAACATCATTTGAAAGCTGGGAATCTGAAGATTAATTTGAGATGCAGCTCAGCTCGTTGTGTCAAGAATGAAAGAATCAAATGTGGCTCATTGAATCCACAAGAGTCTCAGCTTTCCAGTCAAAGCCAACTGATGCAACTCCAAGACTGTTTAGGCCCCAGTCTGCACACACACACCATTTTACAACAGGACTGCAGGCTTTGTGGCCCAAACTGCATGGGATTAGCAGAAGTTGGGCATGTCTGCAAAGGGGAGAGAACCCACTTTCATTCACACAGCTGGAGGTCAGAGGTCAAGGGACCCCTTGCTAATTTCAAAATCAAAATGTCAAAATGATGATGTGATTTCTGGAGTCCACCAAACAACATGCCTTCCTACATCTGGAAAACACAACCTGCAGGGCGTCTCCGCAGCACCACAGCACTCTCTGCAGCTCACCCCGCTACCAGCTCCTGCAGCTGCAGACACGCCCAGACACTCTGCAGCCCTGACGACACCTCGGCCAAGTATCACTCTAATCAACATGACGACACATTGGCCAAGTATCAGTCTGATAGATAGATAGATAGATAGATTTACTTTATTGATCCCAAACTGGGAAATTCCCACGTTACAGCAGCAACAGTAAAAACACAGAATAAAATTAAGAACTGTGTACAATAGAGACTAAAAATACACTAAATATATACAGTAAAGACAATAAGGATTAAGTATATACAATAATCTAACCTAAGAAAATGAAACGTGAAAAATGTAAGATACACCAATGATCAACATGACGACACCTCGGCCAAGTATCAGTCTGATCAACATGCACACACATTCATACATTTAAGAGCACAAGGTTACACATTCAGCATGGACCATCGCACAGGATGTTAGAAAGTGCAGTGGAAACGATCCCAAACTGTCAACCCAACAGAACCGGAGTACACATGCGAGTGTACATCCTCATGTTATGAAGTGCTTTGGCAACATAATGTTCCACCAATAAAAACATTTAACTGCTGCTACTCAGGATCTTCACGGAACACGGAA